>OX457029.1:45799999-46005317 GCA_949752745.1 Protula sp. h YS-2021 | reverse complement strand
AATCCCCAATCGACAAAAATTTTTTACACTAATAAATTACCTGCGCAAGATTCACAGTTACGTAGCATGAGCTTGCCAGCGACACTGCAACTATGACACCTACGGTAAATACGACGTACATATCAAGCGGCGAACTGGGCCGCCACAATGTCAGCTAAACCACATCACGCTCACTCCAATATTTTCTTTGCCATTTCCGTCTCCACACCATTTGCTGTCACTGGAATACGAGCCTTTTCCGGATTCTAAGGCCATTGTAAGAGATGATCTGTGACGACAGTGGCTGCTGTTTCAGAACCATTATAGCGGCGTTGTCCAAGCAGAATTTTTATGTAAGCACAACACTCAAGCGGCAGATCTCACTGTCCTGTCGGTTTCCGTGGAACGCTCCGGATGTGAACTCCCCCGACGTAAACGCTCCCGCGTGAAATACCCGCAGGGGACGACCCCCCCCCCCCCCCCCATGTTTTGTATGTTGTAATTTGTTATCAGTCTTTGTTCAAATGATTTTTGATTGCAATTAATAATAATAAAAAATCTCATTCTAATTGGTTTTTGGATTAGTTGCCCTTACTCTAGAGAATCAAGCACATTGTCCTTTGCTTTCCGGAGGTTTTTTGCTGCACATCAATTATATAAGAGCAATATTTTAATTGTGTAATTTGAAAACAAATGGAATTCATTTAAACACAGACTGGAGCCCGGAAGCTCCAGCATTAAGGTTACCTCTACATTAAGGGAGACTTGAAAAATGGCGTTTCCTCCTATGAATGTGAGCAGCGAAAAAACAGACTGAAAGAGCTAAAATAAAAATTAAAGGGGATGAAATTATTGCTGTTCACGAACAACACTGACATGCCCGCGTTCCCACATGAGCCAGGATGTTGAAATTAGAAAGACACATTAAACGGAGGCATTGACACACCAGATCATATAATTTAGTCTAGAAACAATAAACCAAGAAACGGCTTCCGAATTGCTAAACTGAACATTATTCGTTGCCATATCCGCAAGTACCGAAAAGACACAAACAAGCCCGAACTATTGCCATAAATTCGGTCTGATTTCGAAATTCCCCAGTAGTATCAAGTTTTGGCTTACGGTGAACGATTCCTTCAGTACGACAGTAGCGTGGGTGAGGGACGAAAGTCGCATACTTACTTTGGAACCTTCGATTTTGTTGATAGCGCTGAGCGCCTCCTGATGGGTGGTACTTTCAAAGTTGTTTCCGAGCTCTTTTTTTCTTCAAATATACAGCATTCATTCCTTAAAAACGTCTGGTCGCATTTTACCGTGTGCCTATAGACTAACTACCAATAAAACCCGCGAAACTTACAGAAGAATGTTTTCGGCCATCAGATCTCTAAGACCCACTACCCTGCCGAGAACAATCATGACAAACAGTAAACAGGCTTCGATGTCGTCCGTGTGTCAGTTTCTGGGTGCTTTTATCACCTATTCCATAAAGTTTATCGTAAAGTGCAATCCAAAGGCCTTTAAAATAATTCCAGCATCAGCGTTCGTACCTGTCGATCAAGTTGTGCCTGCATTTCAAGCACTTTAAGATGCAATGCGAGTCGTTATCACCAGTACCCAATTATTTCGAAGGTTTATACGTAGGTCGCCGCAGTACATACATCACCGCCGAACCCGAGCCTAGCCTCGTTTTCCTCATCAAGTATGGAATGTGCACAACACAGTCGAACACCACATGCCGAGAACCAGCAATCACAGCGACATTTTTCATCGAAAGCTGCTGTTTTTGTTATTACAGCCAAGTAGTTGAGAAACGAGAGAATCACCGCACTTTGTGACGTCATACTGTCTGACCCCCCCCCCTCCTGGTCAAGAATCATATAGCATGGGGACCCCCCCCCTAGGCGGCAGTCGGGACTGACCCCCCCCCCCCCCCAGGCGGCAGTCGGGACTGACCCCCCCCCTGGTCAAGAATCATATACCATGGGGACCCCCCCCTAGGCGGCAGTCGGGACTGACCCCCCCCCCTAGGCGGCAGTCGGGACTGACCCCCCCCCCCCCCAATTTATTTTTTTTTTTTTTATTTTTTATTATTATTATGATAATATTTAATTAGTCATATTTCAATGGTTTCCCATTACTTCTTCACCGATGTGTAGAGACCATGGATGACGTCTTCAAAGTGAATTATGTTGACTATGTGTTTTCAAAGCTTCCTGCTTTTGAATCTAATTGGATTTTACAAGTGAAGAATTTGCATAAGCATTGGGAAGCTGTTGGAAAGATAATTCCAAGAGATGAATTCATCCACTCATTTCTACAGGAATGTGAAGAACTACTTTTACCATCAACTTACGACATTGATTCAGCATTTATCCGCGCGAATACAACTTGGGCAGCTGAACTCATGCTAGCTGTAGCTGCTAGAATTATTTTACATTATGATGATGGCGTTCCATTGACGACGAATGCATCAGAACTTGTTCGATTCAACAATGAACGAGTTGAAGTGAATTCAAAGCTTTGTAAAATGTTTGAAGAACTATAAAAAAGCTGACTCTGCAATTTCTAATGGCATAAAAGGAGAAGGGTGAAGTGAAGTCATCATTCAACGCGCAGCCATGGAGAAGACAAGCAGCTTTAAAATTAGTGCAAACTTAACCATTACTGTGGAGCATGGAGAATTTGGGCTATTTCTTCGAATCAAACGTGGAGAGAGATGGCTTGCTTTATCACCATCCTTGTGGAAGATTGTGTGTCAGAACTTGACAAGATTACGCAACATTGGCTTCAAACTGTACTTAACGCAAACGAAGTGGCTTGAAGTCATTTCATACTTGGATATGCGCTATGTGAGTTTTGTGCAAACATCACTGTTTGAAGGGAAAGAATATACGCGTTACATCAACATGAATGATGGTGAATGGGGGACATTGCTTCAGGAAATCCATAGCATAACCTCAACCTTACTGCCATGTACGGAATGTCATGGGAAGAAAACTCCTGTTAAGCTGCAAAAGGACAATCGAATGAAAGTGTCAAAGCTATCCAAGAAGAGACTGGCTGAAGTTCAATTGGAGAATATGGATGTGCAAAATCAACTTGGACTTACCTGTGAATATTGTGGTGCTTACGGATATGCTGAGGATTATGATTGTCACTGCCACAAGTACAATTGCAAGTTGTGTGAACCTGACAACTGCTGCAACAAGTGCGGCTCACTAACAGTATCTGCCGAGTAAGACTACAAGTCATTTGCTTGCCAGTCGTCAAAGTGTGTAGACGTGTCATATGGATATGTGAAAGATGGATGTAGAAACATTTTTCAAGGAGACGTATGTGGACTACATGATAAGTGAACTGGCGCGTTTTGGATCTATTCAACAACAACTGGAACACTTTGACATCTATTGGGAACTTGCTCATTCCACGCTGAACGTACCGAAATTACGTGAGGATTTCATCAAAGAGTGTGTGCTTTCAAACATTGACGGAGCTGAGGAGTTTGATGTGGAAGCAGCATATCACTTCGCTCGATTTGATCCAAGACTGTTTGATGAAGTGAGAGAGTGGTTAATCTACATTGCAGTATAATGACAGACATTACATTGAGACAATATATTGTGCAAAAGACATATTGTGAAGAAATGTTATTAGCTGTAAAAAAGTTTGCATGTTTAGTATGTCCTGCTTGTCAAAATGAAGAGTGTTCAGAACATACTTGTCATTCTGCATGTGTCTATACATATTGGAATGAAGCTAAATATTACATTCATTTAGATAAAGTGTTAGATAATGCAAATCAACGTTGTGAAAAATATGGTGTAGATGCTATCACATTTGATGAATTAAGTAGTTGGTTAATGTTCATTGAAGATCAATGGACTCCAATTATTCACACCATTGTATCAATACTTGATTTGTAAGATATGTTGATAAAATGCAAGATGTGTTGATAAAATAAAATACAAGATATGTTAACAAGTGTTAATCATTTAGTGTTAACATGTCGACGTGGAAAGACTACTTAACCAATATTTATTTTAAACCTGGTCAACCCGGGGCATTTGCTGGTCCTTACAAACTATATCACATATTAAGAAAACATGATCAACCAGTCACTCATTCACAAGTGAAGAAATGGTTACAGGATCAAGATGCCTTCAGTTTACTACAACCTGTAAAATACAGGTTTAAAAGGCAACGTGTCATTACACGTGGAATTGATGACATGTGGGATATTGATTTAGCTGACATGGGAAACATAGCTTCCTATAATGATGACACCCGTTTTTTGTTGGTTGTCATTGATGTGTTTTCCAAATATTTATGGGTGCAACCAATGCCTAATAAATCACATACGAGTGTCATAGAAGCCTTTCAAAAGATTTTTCATGAAACACAACGAAGACCACGAACTCTAAGGTCAGACAAAGGAACTGAATTTAAAAACAGATGGGTAAAAGCTTTTATGAAGAAGGAGGGAATACATGCCTATACGACAAAGAATGAAACCAAAGCCAACTTTGCTGAGAGAGTCATTCGTACTCTAAAGGGAATGATGTATCGATATTTCCTACATAATCAAACGTATCGATATATGGACATCCTTCCAGACTTAGTGTATAATTACAACCATAGACCACATGGCTCCCTCCCTAATAAGTATGCTCCTGCAGACATTCGTAAAGACATAGAATCGAAAGTGTGGAAATATATGTATGTAGACAAATTGAAATTAAAACCGAAGAAGAAAAAACCCTACAAATTTAAAATTGGTGATCAGGTTCGCATTTCTCACATAAAATATGTATTTCAACGAGATTATCATATAAAGTGGACGCAAGAAGTGTTCATTATCACACATCGTTGTAAGAAGCAAGGAGTACACTTGTATCGTGTGAAAGACTTTTTGGATGAAGATATTGATGGACATTTCTATGAAGAAGAACTACAGAAAGTGACAAAAGATATTGAATCAGTCTACAGAATTGAAAAGGTTTTGAAAACACGAAAAAGACGAGGTGTTAAAGAATTATTTGTGAAGTGGTTAGGTTGGCCAAAGAAGTTTAACAGTTGGGTGAAAGAAACAGATATTCGAAAATGAAGCATCCATTCACATGTTTGGTCTCTGGACCTACAGGCAGTGGTAAAACTTCTCTAGTTAGAGAAATTCTAGAACAAAAGTTAATTAAACCCTCTCCAAAAACCATTTTATGGCTCTATGCAGCAGATCAGCCTTTGTACAAGGGAATGAAAGGTGTGGAATTTTACCAAGGCATTCCAGATGACATTGAAGAGCGCTTTAACCCGAAAAAGCCAAACTTACTCATCATTGATGACTTAATGACTAAATGTCATAGTGATGAGCGTATGACACGTCTCTTTAGTGTTGGTAGCAGTCATCAAAATCTTAGCATTATTTTTATTGTACATAATTTGTTTCATCATGGTAGAGAAATGCGAAATATTAGTTTGAATACGCATTACATCATTCTGTTTAAAAATCCTAGAGACAGTCAACAAATAAGTACATTAGCGCGACAAATGTATCCTGGAAAATCTCAATTTCTCATAGAAGCCTATCAAGATGCTACGAGCAAACCTCACGGCTATTTATTCACTGATTTGAAGCCGAAGACAAATGATCAACTACGTATTCGTACAGGCATTTTACCAAAAGATACACATTACGTATATGTTGATAAGGTGGCGTATGAACAAGAACCAAGTCACTTAACCATTCGCAGCCAAGATGTCTAAACGTATTCAAGCGAATCAACCTTTTCTTCACTTGCTCGCACGCAGCGGGCCTAAGCGACGTAAATCCTTGCTACAACAAGCTACTAAGGAGGAATTAACTAGCTTGTTTGAAATTTGTTTGAATATATTGCGAGGACATTTACCCTTAAGCTCAAAAAGGTATAAGGTATTCAAACGTGAACGTCATACCCTACGCACACTAGCAGATAAGAAGATATCACTTCGAAGAAAAAAGAAGTTGGTTAATCAGAAAGGAGGATTCATTGGAGCTATTGCTAAATTTGCATTGCCCTTGTTAGCTCAGTTGCTGTTAAAATGAAACATACTATGAAAATGGTCCTCATTCCTGAATATGAATATAAAATGTTGTTAGAAAAGAAGGGAAAAAATAGTGAAATCAAAACGAAAGTGAATAAACTTTTACGTGGGAAAAGAACTCGTGAAAAGGCAATAGAAATGTCTCAAGTTCTTGGCCGTCATTTACGAACAATTCAGTCGCAACAACAGCGACAAAAGTCTGTTACATCATCCAAAGCAGAAAAATAAGAAAAGTCCCAACAGTTTCTAAGCCATTTTCAACCTATTTATCATGTAAAAATAACACAACTTCTAGCAGAACTTAAGAAATATGGTACGAGATGGACAGATAAAAATGAACTTGTTTTAAAAACGGGTACTGTCATTACAAATTCCAACATTATTGATTTGTTGAAAGAAGCATTGGTTGCTACAAGAAGAAAAGAACAACGAGAACCACCGCATGGTTGGAAGCAGTTTATTGAGGAAATTGTAGATGCTAATATTCCAAAAACTGTTTTTGGTAAAAAGACAACTCGTGAAGATATTACAAAAGAGATACAACAACGTCAACAAAGGTTGTTTCCAGAAGGATGGGAAACTTTTTAACATGGATTAAAGAGTTATGGTGTTGTTGTTGTAAAGAAAATGGAAATAAAAATACTATTCCTGTAAAAATTAGGTGTGTTAGTGCTTGTTGTCAGGGAGAAGTAGTAGATACCAATGTAGATCATGTAGATAGCAATTTAGACGACAATGTAGACAACAATGTAGAAAGTGAAGATGAAGAGTGTCAAACATGAAGTAATGTATATACACATCTAGTCTATCTACATCACATAAACGATTTAGCTGCCATGGAGTCAACAAGTTTTTACATTACTTTACCCAGCAATGCTAGTATGAACTATTATCCCAACAACAAGACTTCGAATTATCAAATTCGTATGCCTCGAACCATCTATCTGAACGGAAAATATGAAGTGGCATTAGCTGAAATTCAATATCCACATACATGGACAACCATGAGACATGGAATGGACTATTCTATTCAGTATCGACAACAACCACTGAATGATATTGTTCTTGACACAATCAATATTCCTTATGGTTACTACAGATCCATACAAGAGATATGTCAGGCAGTCAATAAAGAAGCAACTAATTCTATGAAAGATGACCTTAAAGAAGCTATTCAGATAAAGTATGATAAAATTAGACGACGTGTTTTTCTATTTCTAAATTACGGCTTTGAAGTGTCATTCTCCACTGGATTAGCTGAGATTTTAGGATTTATCCCAGATCAATGGTATACTGAAACGTGCACAGCTGAACATAAAGCCGATGTGAAACAGGGATTTTATACACTTTATGTGTACTGTAGTATTTGTGAGCCACAAGTTGTTGGTGATTATTATGTTCCTTTGCTACGTTCTGTTGGAATACAAGGACATGATGGAGACATTATCATGAAAACTTATGGAGAACCTCATTATGTTCCTGTAAACACATCCAAATTTGACGTGATAGAAATGAATATTAAGGACGACACAGCCCATAATGTTCCATTTCAAACTGGAAAGGTGATCTGTAAACTTCATTTTCGACCAAAAGCATTATGAAAGCATACACACACAATCCATCTATTTATCGCAACCATTTTCTTCGTCAAGTGGGTGGAGAATTACCAGGATTTAAAGGAGCGCGAATACAATATGGAGATGGTATTGGTTCAATACTGGGATCATTGGCTCGAAAAGCTATTCCACTGCTTAAGGCAGGGGCTAAAATCGTTGCACCACATCTTAAAAAGGCTGCAAAAGATGTCGCGAAAGATGTTACAGGTCGAGTAGCACAACGTATGTTTGGTGATGAGTTAGGAGGACAAAAGAGAGCGAAACCAGCAAAACCTGTCAGAAGGCGAAAGGCAGCTAAACGGATAACATCAACAAAATATAAGAAAGATATTTTTTAATCATGTCTTTAATTCATAATCATTCTTGTGAATGTAGTCTTTCTCCATTAGAATGGTTTCACATACCACCAACGCAAACTGCTGTAGAAAAAAGTTATAATGTAGACTATCAACCAATGACTACCATTAGAGAGGGTGCTCCAATAGAATTCTACATTCCTGCGAGTACTGAAGAATATCTAGATTTAAAGAACAGTAAACTCCATATTATATGTCGCATTGTAAAGGCTGATGGTACACCGTGTAGTGTAGATGATAACGTGTCATGTATCAATGATTTGTTTAATGGGTTATGGTCCAATATTGAATTATTTCTAAATGATCGATTGGTATCACATAGTAACAATACCCATGGTTATACCAGCATCATATCTCATCTCATTCATGACTCGGAAGAAAGTCTCCATTCTGAGCGCTCTATGCGTCTCATCTATAAAGATACTGCCGGGTCAATGAATACTCATGAGGTGAAAAGACCTAATCATGAAAGATATGTATCAGGTTTTCATGTAAATATTGAAGGTGGTGATATAGCTGAAACAGGAAATAATGGTTTACATAATCGCTATTTGTATACACGTCTAAGCCATGAGTTTATGCTTACAGGTGGTTTAAGGGTAGATTTGTTTGAGCAGGATCGTTATCTTCCCAATGGTGTTAGTATGAAATTACGTTTACATAGACAAAAAGATGAATATGTATTAATGGCTGCAAATAATGGTTTTAAAGTAGAAGTGAGAGAAGCGTTTTTAACCATTCGCAAAGTGAGGGTTAGTCCAGGTATTCAATTGGGACATGCAGATGCATTGATGAAAAGTCCTGCTAAGTTTATTGTTAATAGAA
The DNA here is from genome assembly GCA_949752745.1 of Protula sp. h YS-2021. Taxonomy (NCBI): domain Eukaryota; kingdom Metazoa; phylum Annelida; class Polychaeta; order Sabellida; family Serpulidae; genus Protula; species Protula sp. h YS-2021. The sequence continues at coordinate 45,996,463 of OX457029.1, read as the reverse complement.
AAGAATGTAAAGTTTTAGCTATTCCAACTGGATTTCAATCTTTTGTGAAAGATAGCATCTTTTTAGGCCAATTACCAAAACGTATTGTCATTGGAATGGTTCATAATGAATCCTTTGCTGGAACAGTATTGAGAAATCCATACAATTTTGAACATTTTAATCTTAACTTTATGCAGCTTTACTCTGATGGTGAACCAGTCCTATCCAAACCTCTCAAGCTTAATATAAATCAAGGCAAATATCTTGATGCTTTTGAAACTCTTTACAAATCTTTTGATAGATTGGATGGCGAGAAAAGTTCCATTATAAAACGGGAAGATTGGCCTAGAGGTTATTCGTTGTTTTCTTTTGACTTAACACCTGATTATGATGGTGCTGATCATTATGCCCTTATCAAACATGGGAATTTGAGACTAGAAATGAATTTTGCTGGTGCCTTGCAAAATACAGTCAATGTTTTAGTGTATGCTGAATTTTATAACATTGTTGAAATAATTGCAAATCGTAGCATTCAATTCGACTACCAGTCATGAACACGAAGCAGATAGAAGCCATCCTATCCCATGATGCCACGACAAAAGACTTGTTTCAAGGTGTGTTTGCCATGGACCAGTTACCATCTTTACAACGCGGTGCCTATGTCATCAACACAGACGATCATGATGAGCCAGGAGAGCATTGGGTGGCAGTATATTATGACGAAGACCCTGCAGAATATTTTGACTCTTATGGACTTTTACCTATAGACAGTCGTTTGAATAAGTTTTTAAAGTTTAATTTCATTTATAATTCAGTTCCATTACAAACACCAATATCCTCTACATGTGGATTTTATTGTATATATTATATAATTCAAAGAGCTCGAGGACATAGTCCTTTTGAAATCATTGATGTATTAAGAAGAAGTGATGGTGATTTTGTTGTAAAGGATTTTGTATATAGACAGTATAAACCATTATTTTATTGATGTTGTATTAGTTAAGTTGCATTAGTTAAGTTGTTGGTAATTGTGAATTGTATTATGAATATTGTAAATAAACAAGACAGTTTTATACAACATTCTTTGTTTATTGTGTTATACATTATTTACATTTCAACAATTATTTTACATTGAATTTTTTATTTTACAAATACATTCAATACATCAATAAACACATGCCATTCATACCAATCTAAATTAATATATGTATCATAGACATTACATCCACGTTTGTAAATGCTATGAAAACTAGCATAACACTGTCCATTACCAAACTTTATTATTTTAACATCTTTGTGTTCAGACAGTTTCAGTTCATATCCATGATCATTCATGTCAATGTCCATCACCATAACACACATGGGATGCGTCAGTTCAATGGACTTGGTGCCTCGCATGAGTTGCACTCCTTCCTCTTTGAATTCAAGCGTCAGGTTCTTTCCAATCCAATGCTTGTAACAGAGCGTGCCATTCCACTGTGTTGAGGGTGATGTAGTCGTAGCATTTTGTAAGCTCGTCATATTGGCGAAATCGTACAAACACGTCTAAATAGTTCTCAGTCACACGCACTTCTAAATCCTCTGAGAGTTTCAGGAGAAAGCCAGGTATCCTCAGCTTCTCTAGATGGTCTTTCAACACAGATTGTTCGTCAGTTGATAGAATGATATACTTTCCAAAATGTTTTAGCACGATGTCATCATATACGTTTCTCAGATATGAGAATCCATGCGTAATGGGTTCATATTCCGATAAAAAGTCTTCCATCTCGTTCAACAGTCAGATGAACTATGAGCTGTCTCCTTGTCTGCAAAGACTTTTTTATGCTCGCAAGATGGTGAAGAGTGGATGTTGTATCACTTCTAGGAATCGTAAGACTGCGCGCCAGTTCTTCATATCAAAGATAATCAAATCTGTATATGGTGTATCTGGCACAACTCCCTTATTATCCTCTGGATAATCCTGTAAAAGATTTCTACAGATTTCTACACGTATGTTAGAATCATATTCAGCCACCGTCACTTCCACTTTATTTTCAAGTCTACGTTTAAACCCATGTTCAAGTGGTATGTTTTTAAAGTCTTTCCACACTTCAGGTTTAAACCGATGATAACTTGTCTGAGAACCTAGTATCACTTCATTCCTATCATTTACAGTAAGGTAAGCACCACGTTCCAGCATGAGTGCATTCATGTTTTTACCTTGTTATGAGCCGTCTTCTTGTCTGCGAAGCCTTTTATCCACTTCTTTCACTTGCTTCTTCAGCATTTTCCATTCAGGTATTGTCAGCAAGATACCCTTTTTCGTTGGACGGTTTTTTCCAGTCCCCTCATCTCTCAGGTACTTGCGAATGTTTACCACTCCTTCATTGCTTTGTTTCATAATCTTGATATACTTTCCATTTCCTAGAGAAAGCATTCCATCCCACGACTGTGGTGTTGGTGCTGTCTCCACTTTCAATTTCTTGATGGTAGTGGTAGGATTTTTCACTTTTAAGTCTTTAACTGCATCTGCAAGAGTATCCATATCAGTTGTAGATCTCTTACGACTTTCACGTTCCATGTTAACACTTCAATGTTCACACCTCAAATAACTCTTCCGTTGGAGGACCTCCCCCTTTTATAACATTGCTTTGTAATGTCCATGCGCTAAAGTGGAATAGCCATCACTCATCACATATCGCTTGTCGTCATATGGGGAGAGGGCTACTTTCCTCAACTTCTCCGAGAAAAGCTGGTGACTATGACTTCGGATAATGTGTCCTGTAGCCATCGTTTGAGTTTTCTTAAACAAACTGTCTCTATACTGCACATGTTTAATGCGTCTTTGACAAGCTCGAGTGATGCCTTTAGCTGTATGTTTTTCTTTCCCACCGCACAATAAACTGTACATTTTCGGTCTGAGTCCAACAAACTCTTCAATAGGGACGCCTGCCGTCTCATCCTTCATTTTCCCAAGCACTTTTTTGTTCACGTTGGAATGTAGGAAATGATCCGGCGGATAGTCACTTGTGTCGAACAGGTCAGCATCCTGCTGCATATCCTTGTAGATATCTTCCGTTTCTATGTCGTAACATAGACTGTCGGTGTCGCTGAACAATAACTTGGCATTGGGATACTTGACCATGATGTAGTTGTAATGAAAGTTGAACATAAGCACTTTGCTGAGGTCAAGAATGGTGAAGCCAACTTGAATGGGTTTATCCAGAAGCAAATCCACTTTGCGTAAATGTACCGCGGTCAAATCTTCGTTGAAAATTTTGAATTTGTGGAAAGAAGGTTTGGCCACAAGTTTCTTGAACCGCTTTTCCTTGTGAACAAGTTCAACATTGATTCGCTTTCTCACATTTTCCATGGTTTTGCCAAACACCGAGTTGTTCATCAGTTTGAAGAAATCTTTCTCAAATGGGTTCTTGGCCAATTTTCTCTTTTCCGTGTTCAAGGTAATGTATTTTGCCAACCATTTGCTCTGTTCAAACATGATGGCGCGATGAACTTTAGTGACTTTCAACCCCAGTGAGACGTACTGTTGTAAATTCCTGTAATGAAGTACATATTTCTTCTTGTCAGACAAGTTAGGAATGAGCTTTTCACTGGATTTCTCTTTCATGTTTAGATCTTTCCGCAGCTTCTGACTGTACTCTGACAATTCTTCAACTTTGACACATTTCCGTTCTGGAGCCACTGGGTAGTGATTATGATGATCATGGATTGAATTTGGATATTCTAAATCCACTTCCAAAATGAATCCAATGTCGTCATCTTCATCCACATCCATGAAGTCGAGGGATTCTGGCTCGCTCACCCACATAAATCCTCTTTGTGGCATGCTTTGTGACATGGCCCAACCATACAAGTTGTTTGCGTCGACGTACATCAAATAGTTGTTTGGTATCTCAGAATTGTAATCTGCTACGTAGGGATTATTCGCTTTCGCATACTTGTGCGTGATTACGGATATTCCTCCACGTATGCCTTGCTCAACCATTTGGTACATGTCGATGTCATTGATCAATTCCAACTTCACCTTTGTCGCTTTCAACATTGCATCCCACGACAGTCCTGGTGCTGTATAGTAGTGAGCAGGATCCAATTCATACGTGTTGAGGCATACTTGACGAAAATTTTCAAACACGTCAGCTAGTAATAACACATCTGATTTCAGGTACAGGTCGTGGTATTCACCAAATGTGGTACAGTTGAATGTATCCCACACCTTCTGCGCATGGGTATAATCCTCATCGCTAATGTCCTCTTCGCTAAGCTGACTATGAAACTTGTCCTTTGATGGTAGCCGTGTTTCAGCAAACTTGGATGGTTCGTCCACGTAATCGTAGGGGTATACGCCCTTTCTCAGCAGCAAATCTTGTTGATCACTATCGTGAATGTGAGAGGTCATGTTGTAGAAGTTATCTTTCCCTTCTGCTGCAAGGTTGGATACCAACTTCTGTAGAGAGGTACTCATGAACTGAAAGCTGTCTGTAAATTTCAGATTGCTCATGGTGAATGCAATATATTTCTCAATGGTGTTGGGAATGACTGTAATCGTTTCATCTTTGAATTTTCCAATTTCCTCCATGATAAGGTGACTGTCATAGCCTCGCAAATTGTGGAAAAACACAGGAATGATAAAAGAATCTTTATCCCCTTGCTGATCCTTTCTAAGTCGGAATTGTAAGTTGCATTCATTGTGCGCTGCTCCGCGATATTTGCCATTGATATGGTCATGATCTCTCACACGATCTGCTCCTAGAGGTTCATGACAAATGTAGCAATCAACAGCGTTCTTAAAATTCTCTTTGTCTTCGCGAGTCATCACCATTTCCTTTGGTCGCTCTAAACCACGTACAATACGATCACGTTCATTCAACATATGGTCTAAAAAGACCTTTACAGCATTGTCTCCTCGATACACGACTGGTGCACGTGTGTTGTACTGACTCACAACTACATAGGCAAAGCTGTTTGGACGATGATGTTGATACTTGTCTCCTTCTTCATGCTTTTGCGTGAAACATTCAAAGTCTGCATAAATCACAAACGGTGCTCGCTGTTGTTTGGCTACACTCTTAAACTTAACGAATGGTTCCTTGGGAAATGATAAACGTTGCGCGCCATGCTTGCCACACACTTCACGATGCTCATCTAAAAGCTCTTGTCGCATAAACCCGTGAAGACAGTTGAAACAATAAAAAGCTGCACCATTATGCTTTGATCGATAAGCCATCAGTCTGCTGAAATTCTTGATGAGGCAATAATGTCTTGTCTTGTCATTGCTAATCAAAAGCAAGTTGATTTCTCTCGCACTGGTGTTTCGACTGAGTTGTATGGGAACAACGACATCATGTTCATATCCAAACACGTTAATGGACACATCATTCTCCTTTTCAAACTTTGGAATGTCTGTAATCGGTGTTGGAAATGTCATGCCTTCCACCTTCAATTCGTTCTCAAATAGCTTGTATTGATGCACACGCTGTGGGTCATTGCTTGTTGAAGGGTGAAGGTGAGCCAGTACAGACCATAAGAAACATTTGTTGTCTTTATTCTGAATGTTTAACACACCTAATGTATTCTTCACTTTCTTCGGCAGTGGAATAAAACTACTCGCATCCAGTGGCGCTGACGTAGCTGTATGTACTTCAATGTACAGTATGTTATCCAATACCCAGCCAGAGCCTTGTCGCTCATGTTCATCAAACTTAGTAAACAATTCTTTATAGGCGTCTGGCAAGCCCTGCTCAATATCTGCTGGGTTGTATGCTGTATATGTTGGACTGCTGATAAATGAATTATCCACTTGTTCTACCATAACACCTTCAGCATTCGCTGTCAGTTTCTTGAAACGTGCATGAACGACAATGTACCATTTCATTCCATAGTTTAAGGTCTCCAACAAATGTGCCTTGATACGGATCTCTTGTTGTCGCATTTCAAGCAGTAAATCCGATCCATCCTCAGACTCAAATCGTCTTTCCTGCGCGTTTTCTCCCAGACTAACCCTTCTACCTCTCCCTACTTGTCCTGTTTTTTCTTTCTTTGAAACATGTTCTTCATGAGACGCATTTTCCATCTCAGCTGGTATGCATGCATGTGCCTCATAAGTATCCATAGATGGAAATATTTTAATGCATTCACAGCAGAGGAACGGATCAGGTCTGATAACACCATCTTGTACCGTCTTTCGTCTCTTGGCTTCAATCATCTCAACAAGCTCTTCATTAGCACGTTTCATCTTAGCTGGTTTGCATGTATGTGCTACGAACAATTCCAGAGATGGAAATGTCACATTACAATCATGACAGAAGGCTGATGTGTCTGAATTAGATGCCATTGTTGTTGTCACGTCAATTGCTTAAACTGATATGATGAAATGTAGGTCTCACTCATCCTATTTATACCGCCTAGGCATGTACTACAGAGACATCTAGCGGAGAGCGATGTGTTCTGACGATACCTGAAAGCATTAAGAAAAGAAAAGCATAATATATTTTCAAAGAAAAGTAAATTTTGGTTTAGAACCCTGATTTTTACCCTACTACACCATAGTAAAATGTTCAAACTTATTTTCTACATCATATTTTGTCAAAAAACAAAATTTGTTAAAGTTGGTCTAAAACCCTCATTTTTACCCTGCTACACCATGGTAAAATGTTCAAACTTATTTTATACATCATATTTTGTCAAAAAACAAAATTTTTTAAAATTGGTCTAGAACCACCATTTTTCTACTACTATGACTTTAGAATATTCAAATAAGCAGCGTGCTAAAATGTTCAAACTTATTTTATATATCATATGGTGTTAAAAACTAAATTTGTTAAAGTTGGTCTAGAACCACCATTTTCCCACTACTATAACTTTAGAACATTCAAATAAGTAGCATGCTAAAATGTTCAAATTTATTTTATATAATATATGGTGTTAAAAACTACATTTGTTAAATGTGTTTTAGAAGTGTCATTTTCCAACTACTATAACTTAAAACATAACATTGGACTTAACGTAGGGAAAATCCCATTCCTTCTCAAATTTTTTTATCGTTCCCACACTCTGAAATTATCGATCGGTTTTCCCTCACACTCTGTACACATGTACTTATGCTGTGTGTGTGGTTACTGTAATGGGAAACCATTGAAATATGACTAATTAAATATTATCATAATAATAAAAAAAAAAAATTAAAAAAAAGTCACTTACCACGACTGTTTTGCCAATTCGTCTCCTATGTGTATTCCAGTCAATCCTTCACTTGTTCTTCAACAGCACAACACAATAGGTAAGAGCAACTGTTTTCACTTTTTTTTTCCCCTGTGTATCCAACGGCAGTCAGAGCATGAATGATGCATATGTGCATAGACAATGTGCTCTTATAGGAGTGTTGAATCACATCCTAGGGGGGGGGGGGGGTCGGTCCATAGTATGTCCCGAGGGGGGGGGGGTCCCCATGGTATATGATTCTTGACCAGGGGGGGGGTCCCCATGGTATTTGATTCTCTACCAGGGGGGGGTCCCCATGGTATTTGACTCTCTACCGGGGGGGGGGGGTCAGACAGTATGACGTCACAAAGTGCGGTGATTCTCTCGTTTCTCAACTACTCAGCCATGCATCGGAATCTGGTCATTGCAATCTCGACAGGGAGGACAGTGAGCAGTGAGGTAGAAACGTGCCCACGCAGGGGTCACCAACGCATGAGATCGGTCGTAGCTGATTTTGATAATCGACTTATTTTGGACTTCGTGCGTGAAATTGCGCAGAATGTTGTGCTATAAAAATAATTATAATTTGGTAATTTTTGTAGAAAGCCATAGAGGTGTTGATGCAATCATCTTCAGGACAATTGCAATTGAAAATTTAACGTCATTGTGAAATCAATTGAAACTCATTGATCCACGTAAAATGTAATCAAGTCCTTTCCTTGATTTCAATTCAATTTGTTAAGTAGTATTTTAATTAAAATCTATAATCAATAAAATAAAAGGTATTCGTAATTGCAATTAACTTTGTGTCAAATTCTAATTTGTGAACTGCAATCAAAAGATAATAGTTTAGTCAGTATCTTTTATGTGCTTGTAAACATTTGTGTAAATTTGGAGTGAATAAATATTTATTTCTGTTATCTTGTGATCTTGTGTCTTATTAGTCAAAGGTAATTGATGAAATTAAATAGATTAGATATACAACACATTATATATATATATATATATATATATATATATATATATATATATATATATATATATATATATATATATATATATATATATATATATATAGTCCATCTCGGGGTATTGGGTTAAATAGTGAGACTGCGAATATGAAGTGCATAAACGGCACTCGCCTCCACATATTTAAATACGCCTGCGGTTATGGGCTATCATAGGGGAGCCCACATCAAGAGCAGGAGTGTAGCCGTCTCGAAAAGTCCACATCAACACTGACACAGGAGACGACAGCACAGTCAGAAAACCGAATTCGATCTGATAGGCGTACCGTCGTCATTGGCAAACAGATGATCTTCATCCTCCTACCACCTATCGCTCACGCTTGGCAAAGTTGTACAGAAACATGAAGCACAGTAAGCGAGCAGCAAGAGATCGAGCTCTATACCGTTTTCAGGAGTTGCCAGAATATGTCGGCCTGGTGGACGCCCCAGAAGTGATAAATCACGCCCGACTTCACAAGACAGCGAAAACGCTCCACCTGTCAGTGAAGGGAGAGAGATCGAATGAATCACAGCCTAATCATTGGTCCGGATTCATGTGAAATCCCATTCCGGAATGTGGTGGAAGCAACACTGCAATTTTCATTCGCGTCCATCGGTAAGCTCACACGGGATGAGCAAGATGAGGTTTCGGCTTGAATATGAAGGCCACACGACCAAACACCCGATTTCTTAGCCCTCGGTATAGCGTTCGGAGTTATGGATGCAGTACGCATGTTGTCATAAACACAAAAAGATGCTTAAATGACCGCGTGACTGTATAAAAAAAGGTGTTATATCATTTCGCTTGAATCTCATTAAATAAAGAAAGGGTAAGAAAAGAAGCATATTGGTGTCAACGAAAATCATACAATCATACAAGGAACCTTAACATGCTAACAATCGATTGTGGGCTATCATCGAATCCTGCGGGAGAGCCACGAGTGTTTAAGTGGGACACTATATGTCCTGCGTGGTATCGTGCGTGAATATTTTAAAATACTTGCCTCGTGCGTTATCGTACATGAAGGGTGTTTAAATAGGACAGCTACATGTCTTGTGCATCAGCGTGAAGATTATAAAATATGAGAGCTACATGAAGATTGTGAATGATTTAGATTTCAGCTGTGGGCATCTTTCCATGTAGAACCCTTAAGATATGCCAAAATTACCGAAAAGACATGTGTCACCTCCAAACTGTTTTATTGCACTCTAAAACCTTTTATTACTCCGTAAACTTTCTGCCATACAGTGTTAGGTGTTGCAAAACAGTACTTAAAATCGTCACATAACAAAGTATCGGTACGACTGCGGTGAAATGAAATGCGTTAATGTGGTTAATACACTGGGGTTACTGTCTTTTGCGTTTCGAATCTTCTGCAGTTGTCTACGAAACAACTTTTTCCATAATCATTTTATGCTTTCCGGTTTAGTAACGATATATTTGCGACATATTTGTAGCATATTTTTAAAGTTTTGCCACAGCCTGTTTTAAACGGGTTACGGATAAATGCAGCATAACCGGAATGTAATACAAAGGAAAATTATTTTGCTATATAACAACCGTCTAATTTAAATTGTTTAATAAAATAAACGATTATTAAAGAGATACCTGAAACTGAAGGATTAGTCGCGTTGAAAATTTCTCATGACAATATTATTAGCTATATCCGCTGAACGTCATATATACAAATTACACAAGTTTAACGTCATATATACAAATTATAAATACATAATATAGCATTTTAAATTAGTTTTTTTGCCAAAAATATCCTTGTGTCTCTATATTCCTTTCGATCTGGGTGTGTTTTTTCAGCCTTTTGTCCTTCGTCGGGCTGATTATCTGATTGGCACAGTAATTTAAAATTATATACTGAATGTCATCGCAAAACCACTTTTATTTTCTTAATACCAAAGCAATTGCATTGTCAAAATCCCAATGCAAGAAATAATACACTTTACAGTATATTTCTCGAGACTATGACGAGGGTAAGTACATACGAACTCTTAGAACATTGCTAAGACACCACTACACGAGATGAATTGCCCACTTTCAAAAATACAAAATTGAATAAAAACATGATTTCCCCTTACCTTAGTATCTTCGTGCCAAATTTATAGAGCTCTAATGAGATGTATGAGAGCAGAAATTTAAATTTAATGAAACTCTTCAGACGGGTTTGACAGGCGTGAAAACTTGTAACATGTAACTAGTTGTGAATGCGAACAGCCTTTTGGGGTAAAATTGGACAAGTCTACTGTCATGGGCATTGCGTGCACCCGTAAGTCTAATAACGTATTTTACACTTGAAGCTATAGGTGCAACTGTTTTCCAGAATTTAACTTTGAAAACTTTATGACGTCAAAAGATGGCGTTGATGAGGTCATAGGTTAAAATATACATGAGGATCAAGATCCTGTGGTCAGCTGTAAGTGTGCCAGTTTTCATTTCCAGCCGTTTAGAGTGAGTTGTGTGGAAACTGACGCAAAATGGCGTCACAAGGAAATTATTGTATCTTCCAGAATTTCCAATAAAAATAATTCCTTGTGACCTAAGTGAAAATGAATAGGGGTTGCCTTAATAGGAAATTTGCAAAATAAAATGGAACTGAACGTTTGATTTAGCTGTAAAAAAGCTGGATATTTATTCATCCATCAAACGACATCAACAAGATTCCTTACGATATACAGAAAAAGTGATTATGTTGCTCTGGAATGATGTTGCACTAAAGTCATCCTTACAGGATTAAAGAATAGGCTTCTTTTGCCAAGAACTAAAACATGTTCTAATGTCCAACAACGCAATCACAAACCATAAACAATTAAATGTTGATGAGCCTCATACAAGCCAGTTACCGCAGATTGAAGATATTCATTTTAGTTATCAATTGATTGATTCAGTTACGTGCTAGAAAGCATTAGCGCTCATGTTAGAATGTAATAAAACCCACCATAATGCCTTGACATATTTTAGATCTTATGAGTTGCACTCCATCAATAAGGCTTTGCAGCACATAAATCCATGGAAAGAACTTTGCTGTTTGAATAAGCGTCATTCGTCATTTCTTTATAGCAAAACCATTGTTCAGTCGCATTAAGTAATCAGTTTCTATATGTGATGAGAGAATACATAAGCTACTGTGCTATAGCGATTTTATCAATAAATCATCTTGCTAAGCCAACATCAAAAGTGACATCTTACGTGATTCAATAATAACAACACGAAATGCTGCAACATGTACCATTTACATAATTACCAGGGGTTTCGATGACGTGTTGTACGAACTGCGCATTTTTTCAAATACAAAATTATGGAAGTGTCATTGTATAATTCCTAATTTCTTAAGTTTAATATTTTTTGGTATTATTTATCAAGAAACCCAGTAAAAGGGTGTAGTTTAAATATAGAAATGTGACGGACTTTAGTGTCATGAATGCAAATATAGATAAGAACCTCGAAGGCGAAATATTAAACACTTGGCCAGAACATAATATTTTTAAAATAACTTTCTCATTTTGAGTAACAGTTTAAAACTGTTGAGCCCCATTTTGGTTTGATATTTATTTACAGAAAATATAATGTTTTTTTTTTCAGATTCTAAAACGTTTCTAAGAAACTTTTGTGTCAGTTTGAAACTTGTTTAGAAAAAAAACATAGCTTTCCTGCTTGCTCTTTGACCTCTGCCGTCCCTCACCAAGATAGTGCGTTACTGAAGCTAATAGTTTATATGAACTTTCAGCGTATTTGAAATGACCAGGTAATATTCTGCATCCGCGCGTAGTTCTTGAAAAAAGCAACACAAACATTTCACCATGCTCAGTGTGTTAGGCTTATACGAATAAAGCACAAACTATTATGTAATTCACAGTGTGGGATGTTAACATAGGAGACAGCCTGTGTAGGTCTTGCTGCAGCCATTGTGTGTTGCATGTCTTGACAAAATTCACTGTGATTTTGCTTGTCGTTACGATCATGAAAATGAAAACAAAGATGACAAAAAGAGGGGTGCGTAACTCCAGATCAAGTACTAAATATATGCGAAAGTTGGGAGTCCTAGGATTAATATGGCCAGCGGAGTAGTAAAGAGAAAATGAGACACAAGTAAAGAAAAAATGAACGAAACAGTGGCCTCGTTCAACTTCAATATACCCTTTGCAAGTCTTCGACTTACCAACTGTTAAATATTTCTGCAATTCTACAAGTTTCTCATAACAAAAATGATTTATTACATTCAAATTAAATTAAATTGTATATTTAGTTGTGCATTAATATGGCATAACGTTTTGAAATAGCTCTGCACCTTTATGTAACATATTATTACTAAGGATTTTCTCTAATACTTTTTACTAAAGAGTCATTGACCACTCCCTTGCAAATTAGTAGTTTTGTTGTAATTGTCAAAGGAGCTGAACATCATTTTTCTAGAATAAAGGTCGTAAAGTTTTATATTTGTTTCTCGCGAAGTGCCAGAAGCGGGAGTTGCACAGTATTTTCATCCTCAGATTATAAAGCAACTATAGTCCTTAACATAACAATACCAACAGCACTTTTTAGAGAACGTTAATGGGATTTGAGACTCGATGATTTCGTTTAGGTCCACAACTTGGCAAACAGAAATACACAAGTTCTGAAAAGGCATATATACCTGTTAGCGAATGTGACGAAAGTTTGGTACATAACATAGCTTTCTATCAGCATTGCGTTTATCATCACAAGGGCAATTCACATTTTATAAGCAAACCTCATTCGCAGGCCGTGATTTTGAGTAAAGCAAGGGAGAAATAACAGCTATTAGAAATCACCATTATCTGTAAAATAGACACTTATGATAAATATACACCTATATGTCAGAAGGTAGGATTCTTTTGTGCGGTATTCTCTTTTTGTTTTAACTGAAGTTTATATTTTTTAAGCTAACGCATTTTGAAATCAAAAGAGATTTCTGATGAAAACTTTTTGTCCATTCTTTCTGCTCAGCTAAAATGAAGCGTTTCAAAAGTTTTAAATTAAAGTTTTAATTTGAGCACACGGAGCAGCAAAATTAGTTTTGGAAATGAGCGTTCATATTCCCCAGTGTCTTCAATATGGATAATAATGTGCATGTTTATCCCATGATAATAGCTGTTTAAAGTTTTTAAAGTTAGATATAGAGTTGGATGCAGGCATGATGCATTTTCTTTTCTCACTGTGCGTTTTCTTCTCTGGCACTATGGATCCTAGGACAACGAAACTTTGGACTTGTGTAGAACTTGTGATAATAATAATAATAATAACACGCATAATCATGGCGGGGACCATAATCCCCAGTTTTAGAAAATGGCACCTAAATTTTTCTCTGGGGCCGCGATGACCCCAAGATTTCATAAATTGCCCCCAGTTTTTTGTATGCATGTTGTAAATACTTTATATTATTCAAGAAATAGCCCATTGAAGGAAGTATTTTTGCGTTTTAATTTTGTTAAGTGTTTAACACTTCGCTAGCGAAATGCGGTTCTAGTTTTTAAAATTATTTTATAGTTATAATTTACTGATTTTTTACATAGCACTGTTGTGGTAGCTGTTCCTAAATGTATGAAACGATCATAGCCGTATAACTTACAGTAAGCGCTGTGCATGGCTGAAGTTTTCCCACAAGATAGGATCTACCACTTAAACAACGTTGCTAGAAAATAATATTTGAAGGGTGCGAAATACACAATATACTGAAGTGCATAAGGCACAAAACAACAATGGAGAAACATTGAAACGCCTTATGACAACAGAAAAACTAAGCACAAAGGATGCAGTTGATCTACACTTTAATTCCTCAAATGAATATTTTCATTCCAGTAGGTGGTAAAACTATGTGTAAATATTTAATGATGTTTACAGAAATAGGCAATAAATTGCAGTCTGTTTAATTCAAGTGAGCTAAACTATAGAGTAAAGTACAGAAAGTGGAAAAACCTGCTCTATCCTTTTCTGTTTTCTACCTACTCACCTCTAACCATGTCTTATACCGCTCCTCTCTCTCTCTCTCCCTCTCTCTCTCTCTCACTCTCTTTCTCTCTGTAGCTTTCTCTCTCTATCCATCTCTCCTTCGCTCTCTTTCTTTCTTTCTTTCTTTCTGTTTTTCTTTCTTTCTTCATTTCTTTCTCTTTTTAAATATGACATTCAATTAATGCTGCAAAATACCATTCAATTAATGATTAAAATACCATTCCCATTATCCATTATAATAATATTGCGTTAATTGAAATATACAATTTTAGAATGTAAAGCATAAAATCAAATTGCACTGAGTAATTTCAAAACTGTAAATAATGCACATAGTTTAATAGGCGACCAAAGAGACAAAGATAAGGTTGAAAATGCTTCTAAAGTCTTTTGAGCAGAAAGTTAACAAACAAAATTGAAACACAGCAACATAGATTTGGATTTGTTTAGGACATCGCTTTTAGCATTTAGTCCTTACAGTATCTGAACGACTTATTAAGGGATTACATCTTTACATAAGTATTCTAGAGTTCTTTCTGTATTATTGTTATATTGTGAAAACATTCAGTATGGCAAGTCAAAAGCACTGTATTAGAACAACTCTTTGGTTTTTCCGGGAATGCTTTGTCTCACATAACCAGGCACAGCGTTGTTTTATAGGACTCCACTGACATGTAATGGTACATGCGAGCTCGAATCCAATGCAAAGGATAAAGTCCCACGGCAGAAATAATATCATTCCTCTCTCGAATACTTACTACAGTACTGTGTAACGTAGCAATTTCTGACCATTATTCATACGAGGGTACATCTGACACTAGGTGTGTGTTATAATACAAATAAGGAATGAACACACTCCCACAATTTCCATTCCTGAATAACCTAATATATTTGGATATCATTTGGTATTTCTATATAACAGGTCATCCTCGTTTTAAATATAAAGAGCATGTAAATCACAAATACACAGGAGCAAATTAGATAAAAATGTATACAATATGGTAGATATTATAAAGGTATAAAGATCTGCATATATGAAACAATTAAAAGATGATGTTAAGAATGCTACACGCAGTCTTTTCTCTATCTAGTACACCACTTAAGAATTTATTTCTCGAAAAAAAAATCAGTATTAATAATGACTGTCATATAAAGCCTTTGATCTATTGTACATAAACTACCTAAGCTGAGTGCTAACCAGCGGCTTTTGGCCGTTTTAATGTATGAATAAACACTCTTCATGTAGAAAATACAATCCAGATTTGATTGCTAGGGTTTCCTACGTATCTTTATGGAGAATTATGGGTTCTTTAATACTTAATGATAAAGAGCATTTGCTGTAGAATTGCTATAAGGAGAAAATTAATGGAAAACTGATCTGGGCCAACCAATTTGCTTCTGTACTCAGAACTCCTTTTTATATATGTCGCAGTCCCAATGGCCTTTTTGGAGTTAAATCTGATTTAGACCTTTAACAGGTTATCCTTGTCTAGTTTGATAAGACATTGTATAACTGTTATAAAGCCCCAGAAAAATCATGTGTAAACCGTGAGTAACACATTGGTAGCTGTGTGTGTGCAAGAGGAAGAAAATGCACAGAAAGTCTGTAATTTCTGTTTATATGTTGCACTTGTGCGTCGCGTCACACAGAAAGAGACAAAACAATAGTGACATTAGCTTTTGCATTTGCGGGCATTACGGGCTGGCAATAATCATGTTATGATTAATGTCATTTTATGTAATGTCAATCATATTCAGCGTTCTCACAAAGGAGAAGGGTATGTCTGTCAGTGGTATGTCTGTCAGTTTCGCTGATAATAAGCTTTAGCAATTGGCTTTCTAGCAATATGTTTCAATTTTAAATACCTGTTACTTAAATGGCACGACTCATGTCAAAAATGAACGTGCTACTTTCCTGCTACTTTCCTTTTTTTGTAGAATTTAGAGACTACAGTGGAACCTCTGAAATCGGACCACCCTTTGGACCGGATAAAATGTGCCCTATTTCAGAGGTGGTCCCATTTGGGAGACTTGGTCCTACTTGGGTAAAATTTTGCGGGTTGACCGCAGATTCAAGTTTGTTGTCCAAACACACATTAATTATCTCAATTTTATCTTTGAGACTAATGTCTTTTCTGTTTCTATTAACTTTTTCTCTGCTTTCCATTTTGAGAAAGTTTTAGCACTTTTTGCTTATTTAAAGTACCTTTATGTGCTTAAATTGACATTAAATTGCCATTATGAATTCGGTGGCATTAAATACTTAAATACTAAAAGAATAGGCACCACATAAATAAAGATGTCTCGGGTTTGTATATTGTCAGCCGCTATTTTTTCGACAAGGTAAAAAAGCATAGATAACAAAGCTAAGCCCCTGTCTGGTTACACACTTGCTACCATAATCCCTAGCAACAATATCTAAGACGGCAACATGCTCAGTGTTGTAAGAAATGTGCCACAAAATACAGTGGATTCTAACTGACTGACAGTGGTCCGATCTCAGGCATTTTGAGGGCTCGGGACCGAAAAAAACGGCCCGAAGTGGTCCGATCCGAGGTGGTCCCAATTGAGAGTTTTCTTGACCATTAAAGTCTATGGAGCGCATTCGGGACCGAAAAAAATGTGCCCTAATTCAGAGGTGGTCCCAAGAGGGAGGTGGTCCAATGCCGAGGTTCCACTGTATATGCACATACAGTTCCGTATGTGCATAGTATCATCACCTTGGTTTATCTCAAAAATGTGTTTTAGTAAAATATCGCCTTTTTATGGTTGTGCTGACCTCTACAGATTTTTATTGCGTTATTTATAGAATTGTACATATTATTCTGTTCTAGCCTGCACAATTTGATGGGCTGATGTTATGTTATTCTTTGTTTTTATTTGTCTTCACTTTTTGCACAGTGTTAGATCATCTGAAGGTTTGAAAAATCTCTTGAGGGTAACATACCTAACCATGTGACCCACAACAAAGATTACTTATCCATCTTATTTTGAGCAAATATATCCCGCCAACTCGCTAGGCTATGTTAAATACCAAAACTACATTATATTTTCCGCTTTTATAGTACCCATGCTCTTGTCCCTTATTTTCTGCAGAGGTAATCTTACTGGATATGCCTTAGCGGATCTACGGGACTTATAAAACATTAAGAGTCTCTAATCCTCCTCAGAAAACCTTTTATTTATTTTAATCTCTTGTGAGGTGCTTACTGTCAACAGCCATTGAGCATTCCATTTCTAAAAAGAACTTATCTTATTCAAGTAATAAATCTTTCTTACTGATTACTTGTGTTTTGACATTCTTAGTATAGGATTTTAGGCAGTTCCATTCAATGGATGTGCATTTCATCAGTGGCTGGAATCGCTCTTATCCAAACGCGTAGTTGGTCGCTTGGATATATCTGTGCAGAATGTTAACTGATCTGTGGGAGTCGCTTTTCAGCTTTGTCAACATCCTAGTGGATGTTTCTTTCATACTGACTGAAGGCCTATAATGTGAAATGTAACACTAACAATGTGAAGTATTAATTAAAAGGAAAAGGAGCACAATTGGTGCTTCACTTCACCATATATAAAATTAGCTCATAGCTCAGAAACAGCCTATTTACAAAATTCATTCCTATTTTGGATCCGTGGACACTTCTTTTGCCCGTAACTTCACTGATGCATTGAAATTGATCCCGCTATAAGGGAGACTTTAATGACAACTTGCACAGACTGTAAATAAACACCTGGTGGCCTTATTGACAAGTTTTCCCCGGAGTACCGGTCATTTTTGCTTCAGCCATAGTTAGTTAAAAATGAAAAAGAGATATTAATAACAAATTGAATAAAGGAAATCTAAGATTGGTGACTTTAAAAGAAAATGGAGCGAAACCCTTTCCGGAGAAGGCTAAAGTAGCTAAAACCAGCGATTGGAGCGGTGTTTGATAATTATTGCCATTTAATCTAATAAGATTTCTATATGTCGGAAAGGTTTGGAATAGCAGAGATAAAGAGCGAAGCCATATTTATTTTCTTCATGTTGACCTCGCCCCTAACCAACCACCTTGGCGTGTAAACCTCTCTCTCTATTATATACACTCCGCTATTAAGTGCAAAAAACATTTAAGCAACAGAGAACTTCTTGCATGACACAGGAAACAAACATTGAAAAGATTTAAATATTTATCTGTGATGGGCAATGACTGGAATCATGCGACTTTCGTTTGAATTTGTCTGGAAACCGCAAGTGTTAAACCTTCCTACACTATGCATAACACGTATGGCAGTATAAATGTTACAATTTAACATCTATGCATGACAGATTACAAAATGACAACTGGGATTCCCATGATGCCCAAAAGCAAACCTTTGTTTTAGAAAACAATTGTGCATCTGCAATACTATCACACTGAGTTAACAGTATTTCTCAAGAAAGTTTCTGTGGAAAATTAGATTGATTAGGAAGTGTACGCCCAGACAATTAAAGATTCCATTTATTTGTTGGACTTATTAATAGATCATTATATATTGTTTTATTAATTTTCGTTTTCTTTAAGAAAATGAGTTATTATCAGTTATCTCGCTTTCGTCTTATTTTAGAATTTTACTACACACATTAAAATTGTTATTTACTGCCAAAACACTCATTCATAATGGATACTGAGTTGTGTGCTTAAAGTGACCCGTCGCAAAAATGTACGGGTCACAACGAAAAAAAAAACAGTCGTGTTAACGCTGATAGGAAATTTAAGCTTGGTACTGGTATTTACTGGTTGTTTGAAAATTGAAGAAAATCGTGACATAAAGCATGAGATATTCAGATATGAGCCAGTTTCATGCAAATCCTGTGTAACTCAATGCCACAAGGGAATCCGGGATAAAAAAAGGACCCGGAAATAACGGTCCGGCTCATTTGAACCCGGACATGACGACCCAGAGTGAAAGGGGGGACATTTGGGACCCAAGGTTATATCTTTATCATTTCGTATTTTTTGAAAAAATATTGAAAAGACAAACTTCAAAAAAGTTTTTGTTTCTATCTCTGGTATTTTCACAACTATGAAAACACTCCTATGATCTGATCTTCACAAATTCAAAACAGAGTCATTCTCATTTCAGCGTTTTGCAACTTTGAAACACTGCTACGTTTCGATCTGCATAGGTTGAAAACAGAGTTAGCCTCATTCAGAGTAACTCAGGGACTGATTAGCACATTTGTACAAAACGACTTCAAATATGATAATTCTATAAAGAATTTAATAGCATCTGTATGGGGGATTACGATAGATAATTCCACCGTGTTTTCTGGAGTAAATATTTGAGTAAACTGTGAGCATTTTCTTGAGTAAATATTTAAGTAAACTCCTTTCTTGAATAAATCACTAGCAGAAGTTTACTAAATATTTTTTCATGTTTTGTTTAAAAGTAATTTTGTATTTTTGCGAGGCGCAAATGTCCGCCTTTTCACTTGGGTCCGTTATGTCCACAAGGTGAACTCTGGCGGAGCAATGACCACCATTTCTTATGGCTGTCACTGTGGGGGTTCCTTTTTGTCACTTTGCCATATTTTCCGTTGCCATTATTTCCACTTACCATATTTTCCGTTGCCATTATTTCCGTTGCCATTTTTTCCGTTGCCATTTTTCCTACCTCCGTCACTGGGATGTGATTACAGTTTTCGCCCTCTCCGACATCTAAATAAGTCGATAGGTAGACGTTGTGAAGCCGATATGCGGAGCTCCCCACCCCCACCAATTATCTAGGCAACTGCAGAAAAAAGACCGCCTCTGTGAACAATCCCTTTGCAAATTCCGCCCCTCCCCCGCAGAAAAAATAAAGATCAGGACAAATGACATGTTGGTCAAATAGGCTATTTTTTTTTTCATTTTGCATGTTTTCATATGACCGGTGGTTATTTGATATGGACGCCATTTTTACCATACCCGAATTTGTGCCATGAAGACTTCCATATTCACCGTAAATTATAATAACGTCATAAACATTCATGTGACGTTATAATGTAACAATCTTGTAACAAGTGGACGGATCGTTCTTCGCTTGTTGTTTAGTTCTTGGCGAGTTAAGGAAACCCAACAAGGCGTTTATAATGTAAAAACAACTGAATATCAAGTGTGGAGGTGAGCATGCCGGTGCAGCGTGACGAGAATTCCCCAGTCTGAACCCCCCCCCCCCCCTTGGTTATATAACACATTATATTGGTATGTAATCTCCTGAGAGGTTTGGGGGTGGGGAGGGGGGGGGGTGTTCTCAGCACTGCCAAAAGGTGGACAAATATGCGAGGTGCTAAGATCTTACGTAAACAATTCATGCAGCACCCGCAAGAACTTACAGTCGGCGAACTTTACACACTATATTTCATGTTTTTCGCGACGTTGTATGTTCAAAGGAAATTTATAGATAAATACCCAAACTGAGGTGTGATGCCCATTGGTTTTCCAGGGTAATGTTAATAATCGTTATCCCAAACACAGGATTTCAGGTACCGGAGATTTTTAAACGAATCCACATCTGAACTTAAAGTCATTGAACACTTTAATCCACATAGCAGCATTTATCTATTCACGAAACTTTTTCGAGTCCGGAGATTTTTAAAGAAAATCAAATCTGTGCTGTCGATAATTGGTTTAATTTTCACTTAAGATCTTAATCTCTAGAAGGAGCAATCGTTAATTTGAAACAGTCAGTGCATTTTTCATTTGCCTCTGAAGTAGACTGGTTTGAAATGCTAGTGAAAGGTATGAGATATATTAAAGTCCATGCAAGTGTTTATTCAAAAACAAAGCGAACAGTGTAGAATTACTTCCCAAATAGGTTTTGTGTGAAAACTGTACCTGTACTTGAAACTGAGAAATAAATATGTTTATTTGTTTCAAATGTCTTTTTTATCTTTTCAAAATGCAGAAAAATACGGTGTGTAAAATTAGGGGAATATCGACAACCAGGCCATGACAATACGCAGACATATGGTGTGTAAAATTAGGGATGGGGGGAATTTCTGTCATGCAAGGTTTTCCAGTACGCCTCATATGCATGCTGGAAAACCCGGGGGTTTTCTGGCACGGGGAGAATTTCGGACACCCAACACCGGAAACTTTGGAGACAAGCATCCTCGCTGAGATATTTGCTGTTCAGCCTAACCGCAAAGATACAGCACATAGCCCATATTTCCTTACTCTTTATCGGTAATAGAGAAATCAATAGCTTGTCCCTACTGTTAACTATATATATGTGAAAAAGGATACCGATTCGAACCAATTCAATAAACTATGAAGAGCGAAAATCCCCAAGCGTAATAAACTTCTTGGGCAAGACTCGCGAATTTTGCTTAACATAATCAACTCTAACTTATAATATCCAATAGTTCCTGCAAAATTGCCTTGCATATTTAAAGCTTAACTTTAATTAGAAAAGTTGAAAAATAAAAACAAAAGTGTAGTTTCTTTCTTGCCTTAGCCATACAACTCTCAATAAATGGAATATTTTTTTTCTTGAAATACACAAGAGTGTGTATTTCTGGAATTCCACAAGAAATAAGGACACTATAATTTCAAGTGAGTACAGCTCCTGGTCTGTTTGACTGTTATTATGCCTGCCTGCATGCCAAATTCGCTATAACAATTCCATGTGCTTGGTTTTGGCAACGATGATCCGTGGAGGATTTTATGACTGATTAATTGATACTTTTTATTACCTAGCTGTCATAGGGTAAAAAAAGAAGAAGAAACTCGAATATGACAGATTCTAGAAGAAAGCTCTTAAAGGGAAATTTTAGTTATACAGTTTCATAATGTTTTTATAGACTAATTAGTTTGTGTTTTGTTTCAGATATTGCTCAAGAGGCCCATCAGTTTCTGTTATGCCTCATTTATCAATCCCTATAGATTTAAATCTGTATCAGGTCCAAGCTGCCTATGTTCTTTGACGCCACCATGAGAGTATTAGTTGTTTTTTTTTCTCCTCATATTTTAATACAAATGGAAATAAAACACATTGGCTGCAACATCTACAACTCCAGATACTAAAAAAACAGGGCATTTCTCTCTTCAAACACACAATTGCATGGGCTTACTTATGGCAACACCAAAAGACAATACATGGTCAAAGAATTGCATGCCATCCAGGTTAACAAAGCACTCACTGACAGTATTATATTCCAGGAGCAGCCTCAAACCCCCCCCCCCCCCCCCCCCTGTGTTTGGTGTAACGGTAGCGTTGGTTGCGCAGTAGTGTAATAGGGTTAGCCAAAACGCGGAAAATTTCATTCGTGTTGGTAAGTTATTTCCGGATGACTTTACGTGATGCGTTAATCCTCGACAGGAACAAATCAACCAATGACAACAAAACGGTGTCATGCTGTTAAATTCCCGATAGCAATACATAAATGTGTTGTCTATATCAGGTTTTTTTTTTAAGTTTCAAAAATAAAAGAAGATTCTTGAAAAAAATTTGCAAAGAACACTGGCACAAAATATACGAGTTGTCACTTAGCTTATCGTCACTAGACGAACTGTTGTCAGGCATACTGTTTTTTTTTTCCTTTGTCATTGTGAACTTTGGGCCTCTACTAAAGAGCGAGGAGAGAAAGAAAAAAAGCAGCTGTCAGCGGAAATATCGAGAAGCAACTCGCAATACATCAAATACCATCCTTGCAAGACGCCATTGTACAAGCACAGAGCAGCGATTGCTGGGGGCAGAAGATATCGTCCCTAGTCACAAAAAAAAAAACAAACAAACAAACAAAAGAGTAAGAGGAACACTTCAGTTTATACTTGACCGTTTAGTGCTATATATATATGTAACGAATCCGGAACAGAAGGGCCCTGGACAAAAGGGCCTTGGACATAAGGGCCTTTACCAAAACGACCTTTTCAAAAACGGCCTTTCCCAAAACGGCCCTAAATGAAAAGTTAGACAAAAGGGCCTTGAGAATTTTATTTTTTGGATATGGTTCTTAAAATTATTTTAATTTTTCTTAACGTACATGAAGCCATCGAGACAAAGTTTTGGCTGTCCTTTATTATTCTGTATTATATCCATTGCTGTTGGTCACAGTTCAAGTAAAGACCCCAAATTCAGAACTCCTTATATATCGGCAAGACACTGACATGATTAGCGCGATTAGCGCGTGTGTTTAAACAGCACAGTGAAGGGAAACGAAACAAAGGACAGAGATTATCTTTTGTGGCACAATGACTCCGAAATATGGCATCTCAAGACAGTGATGGGAAGTTATTGAAAGAGTCTTTGCAATGAGTAAAACATCAAGTCAGTGATTGGTACAAACAGGGATTATGCTGTGGCACAGAGCTTCGGAAATCTCAACAGAGTGATGGGGAGTAATTGAAACAAAACATTAAGGCAGTTATCTGTAACACACAATGAAGTTTGTTTTTTGACTTTGGCATATTTTATATAATAATTAAACTCAAAATCCTAGAAAAAATTCTCAAGGCCTTTATGTCCAACTTTTCATTTAGGGCCCTTTTGGGAAAGACCTTTTCGGAAAAGGTCGTTTTGGCAAAGGCCCTTATGTCCAAGGCCCTTTTGTCCAAGGCCCTTCTGTCTGGATACCATATGTAACACATAAGAAGTACACATGATCGAAGTACATAAAAAGTATATACAAAGTGCGTAAGAAGTACATGGGCACTTCATATGAAATACATAAGAAACTGCTATTACTTTTGGCCAGACAAAAATAATATTGACACCAGCACTACTGCTAACTTAACGTTAAAAGTGCTGTATGAATACGAACCCCTGATTTCCCAAATACCGTTAAGGACGAATATGATCTATCACTTTACGGCAGTTTCCGGGGAGGGGGTACATAAATTGCATGTCATCATTTTCAGTTTTGGTTCTATGACGGCACAGCCTGCAGCAGAGTGGGCATTGTGGCTGCGCGTGTACTCATAAATATATAATATGGTGACAATGGTGGTCTTTAATTATGACACTCCACGTTTGGGGTTAGGGGGGGCTACAAATATATACTTTCAGTACAGTGCGCACTTTCTGATCAGAAAATATACGAATCCAGTTCATCGGCTTGACATTTCTTCAGTTAGATATATCAATGATCAGTCTGATTGCACAATGTCCTTGCTTAGAATTTGAGAGAAGGTAGAGTTTAGGAAATATAGACCTTCAGCATCGAGTCGAGGCAGCTGAGACACCTTGTTTGAACCAGTTGTGCTAAATGTCGTTGAAACAATCAGTCCAATCCTTGGCTTAGGTACGAATAATGCCTTTAAAAATGTGTTGTTGTTGTCCTCACTTTTATGTACTACTGATTGTCTGAGCTTTGAAACAGCACCAAGGAAAGAATTTGGCACAAAACACCCACGCAAAGTGAACAGAAATGATGTTAATGTATGCAGGTTTAGAAGTTGATATAACCGTGTATGGGAAAGACATTTGTCACCAGACATTTGGTCATTGTGATTCGTTTTCGCTGATGTCATTGCAACGACGTTGCAGATCAAACGTAAAAACAAACAAACAAACAAACAAGCAAAAAAAAAAATCGCGTCACAGATGCCGCCGCGACGTCGCTAAAATGACGTCACTGACCGACCTAAAAGGGGCGTCCTTGAAAGTCGCTGAAAAAAAACGGCCAACCGAAGTTAGAGCCATATAGTTACAGCTTTGTTGCGGCGGCCTTACAATGAGGTATTTAAAACATTATTACTATTGCCTTCATGAGATAAAACCACAACAGCGGAACATTGTTCGGACATTACTTGGTTCTCAAATAGGCAATATTAGGTTGTTTTGAGATCGTAAATGGAACGTATGACAACCAGGTCGACCTCAAAGCGACAATCTGAAAAGGACAAAAAAAAAAAAGCTACCAAAAAGCACCGTCGCAACGACGCCGATTTTTGGTCGCTATTACACTTCTCTTTGACATCGTTTTAAGATCACCAAAGCGACCAGCCTTTTTATAGCTTACCCGAAATGAAAGACATTTTGCAAAAGTACAGTGGAACCTCTGAAATCGGACCACCCTTGGGACCGGATAAAATGTGCCCTATTTCAGAGGTGGTCCCATTTGGGAGACGGTCCTACTTGGGGAAAATTTTGCGGGTTGGCCGCAGATTCAAGTTTGATGTCCAAACACAAAGAAAGTAATATTCATTTATAATAACATCTATTATGTCTCAACTGTATAACAATCTCCATGTTATAGACACACACAAGCATTCTATTTTGCATACTTTTGCAACTATATTTAGCAAACCGTTTCAATAGTCTTTGGACTTGTGATTTACTAATTCCATACTTTTCAGCTGATTTTCTTTGACCAATCAATTTACTGTCATTAATTATCTCAATTTTATCTTTGAGACTAATGTCTTTTCTTTTTCTACTAACTTTTTCTCTGCTTTCCATTTTGAGAAAGTTTTAACAATTTTTTTTTATTTAAATTACCTTTATGTGCTTAAATTGACATTTAATTGTCATTATGAATTCGGTGGCATTTGGGTCGGCTTAAATAATAAAAAATAGACACCACATACATTAAGATGTCTCTGGTTTGTATATTGTCAGCCGCTATTGTTTAGACAAGTTGCAAAAGTATAGATAACAAAACTAAGTCCCTTTCTTGTCTGGTTACACACTTGCAACCATAATCCCTAGTAACAATATCTAAGACGGCAACGTGCTCAATGTTGTAAGTAATGTGCCGCAAAAATACAGTGGATTTCCCCACTCGGCTCGGGACCGAAAAAAGCGGTCCGAAGTGGTCCGATCCGAGGTGGTCCCAATTGGGAGTTTTCTTAACCATTGAAGTCTATGGAGCGCATTCGGGACCGAAAAAAATGTGCCCTCATTCAGAGGTGGTCCCAAGAGGGAAGTGGTCCGATGCCGAGGTTCCACTGTATAGGGAAAAAAACGTTAATTAAATTTGTTTGTGTTGATCAATTCTTAAACTGTTAATGGTGACCTGAGACCGAACACTGCCAATTCATAGCCAACGTTAAAATTGATGGGCTAGGATGTGTGAAAAATATGAGTGGGAGAGAGGAGAGAGAGAAAGGTGGAGCAGAAAGGACACAAAAAATGAACTCATCAAGCGGAAAATAGTTGTCAGCCATCGACCTAAGAAAAAAAGGGGGACCCAAAAAGAGTCTTAGGGGCAAACGAGCAGCTATGTAGTGTAAAGTAGCATGTTTTAGTGCAATAAGAGGATTCTCAACAGGCAGTTTTTTTGCATGCATTTTAACTAAGTCGGGACATTTGACGAGAGCGAGATTTCTGCAATTGTGCCATGTCATAATTTCATGCAACACAGCGGCATTGTCAGCCGCAAAATATGGTTTTACTTCGCAAAAACTCTTACTTATCTCCACCTTTAGACGGGATTTCCCTTATTTACGGTAAGCGGTAATTATGAATTGAACTTTCCTACATGTGTAGGCGTACAATGTAAAACTAGAGCCGCAATTTCGCTAGTGAAATGTTAAACACTTGACAAAAATTAAAACACAAAAAACTTCTTTCAATGGGTTATTTCTTGAATAATATAAGTATTTTACAACATGCATACAGTGTGTTATACAACTATGTACAGAGCTTATGGCACAACATGTATGCGGCTTATAATATTCTAAAAATTAGACCACTGTGAAAAAAACTCCATAGGTTGATAACTTAATACCAGCTAAATATAGTAGCAAACAACACAGCTTGGATACGTCTTATAAGCCGAATAGTGTTTGCTTTTTACTGACTTAAGGTTTGAGTGACTGATCAGACATACGCTGTATTATCTGTTTACGCAGTGAGAGCTCGCACAAAGCTGACCAACTGTGTGGTGTTCTGTGCTTAGCCAACACAGAAAACTACTACCCGAGGGTAGCGATGTCATTGCGCATTTCGCACTTGCGAAGCCGCTCCTATAGACGTTCGGAGGACCCCGGGGCTGCGTTACCCTCAAACAGAGCATTGGCTCTGATGACTACGGCTTGAAACTCTAAGTTTGTTTTTACTCCTCGTTTCTTCACGGGTCAGTCACAACAGGCTGGCCGTGTTTTGTGAGGAGACCAACTGATGAAGCCCAGTGCACAACAAAATTAAATTTGCTGAAATCGATATGGGTAAACCGACCCTGGGACAGATGTAGTCCCGGCTTGAACTCATTGCTTTCGCTCCACTGTCTTCACGGGTCAGTCACAACAGGCTGGCCGTGTCTTATAAGGAGCTGACATTAAATACACTCTTTTCACATGGTGTTTTAACAAAAAAACGTGAAATCGAAGACAAAAATAAAAAGTGACACGCACACGTTCAACTCAAGCTCTTCACAAGTCCCAAGTTTCATGGTCCTAGGGCCCATAGTGTCAGAGAAGAAGAAGACACAAAAAATCGGAAAAAGTGTCAAGAAAAAAAGGACGAACGGCTGCTGGCACAAATTCATATAACTCTTGCAAGCCAAAGGCTTGTCAAGTGTTAATAAAAATTGACAAAATTGCATTACTAGGTGAAAACCGCTAACACTTGAGTCTGAAAGACTGAGTGACAACACATTACCCACATTCTGTTTTTACGCGGGTAACAGTGAAGACACATTTTTGGAAAACAAAACTGTTCACGAAGTTTCGAGGATAAGAGGTTCTTATATGGCTTTTTAATTCTTTTATACTTTCTTATGTGGGGTTTGATGTTATACCGGAATATCTGAGGAATTCTGAATGCCAAAACTATTTAGCAATAGGAATCAAAGTGCTTACAACCATTAAGCAATATCGGTGTTTTATTTCTTAAAATATTTCTCTTTTCTCACGTGTCAGCAGATTCGTCTTTGCCTGGAGAATGGAGGAGCAGTGTTAATCTGACTGTGTGTTTGGTGTTTGGTGTCAGATTGGGTGTTGGAAAGGCACGGAGACAGGTGGGGGCGTAGATAAGTTCTCTTATTGTCTCTTCCACACCGCTCCACATAACACCAGTACCATTGACTTGACAGGGCTGCTGTGTTTCAATAAGCAGAACTTCGTTGATGTTGTTACGTTTCTAGCTAGATACTTGTGTGCTTGTCTGAGAAACAAGTGGCTCTACCTGAGTGAATGAATCAGACTGGAAGGGAAAAATAAGTACTCCACCTTCTTACCCACCAGGCTAGCAAGTGTGGGTATAGAGCGTGCGTTATCCCTTGTGGCTCACCCCCTATGGGTATCCCCAACTAGGTATCCCCCATTGGGTTATGCCTCCCCGACCCCTCTAGCGTAGTCGTAGAAAGGAGAGAGGGTCGCGGTAACAAGAGGTAGATTTGGACTAGTACGGCTGTGTGTTGTTGCCCAGTTATTTATTGGACTTTTCTGTGGCAGGAATGGCGGAAGCAAAAGGTTCTTTTTACAAGGTAGCATATGGTTATCCATCGTTCGCTGGCTGCCTCTGCAACAAGTGCCGGATTACTGACGACCAAGTCTTGTGTTAGGAGCGGAATACATGTATGAAGTGTACGAAAGACCAGAAAGCTCATTTCCTTCCAAGAAATTTCCACATCACTTCGATGGAAATTCTTGGAACTTCCAAGAAGTTCTCACCTCACTTCGGAAGAACTTCCGAGAACTTCCAAGAATTTCCATGGAAATTCCAAGAAGTTCTCACCTTAGTACGGAAGAACTTCTGAGAATTTCCAAGGAAATTCTTGGAACTTCCAAGAAGTTCTCACCTCACTTCGGAAGAACTTCCGAGAACTTCCAAGAATTTCCATGGAAATTCCAAGAAGTTCTCTCCTTAGTACGGAAGAACTTCTGAGAATTTCCAAGGAAATTCTTGGAACTTCCAAGAAGTTCTCACCTCACTTCGGAAGAACTTCCGAGAACTTCCAAGAATTTCCATGGAAATTCCAAGACGTTCTCTCCTTAGTACGGAAGAACTTCTGAGAATTTCCAAGGGAATTCTTGGAACTTCCAAGAAGTTCTCACCTCACTTCGGAAGAACTTCCGAGAACTTCCAAGAATTTCCATGGAAATTCAAAGAAGTTCTCAACTTAGCAAATTTATTTTATGTGGTGATTCGCAGAAATTGGACAAATGGCGCCGCTTTAAAATTTTTCTAGCCAACTGTTACTGGGCGATTCGTTAAAATTTGGACCAATTTTAACGTTTAAGCCAATTTGTCCAAATTTTAGCGAATCGCCTAGTTACACAACCTTTCATTAAATCGTCGTTTGTAAAACCGTCATAGAAAATTTGAAAGGCATCTGATCAAAATCGCTAGAGAAAAACAATTTCCAAATTGGCTAACAACAAATTTAAAAGCGGTGCAATTTGTCCAGTTTTTCGCGAATCACCAAATAAAATAAATTATCCGCCGTGGAACGGAGGGATATAGTTTTAACTTTTCGGTCTGTCCGTCCGTCCGTCCGTCCGTCTGTCACGCTTCAGTCTCACGCGCCTACAGGCTACATTAATGGATGGATCCGTTTCAAATTCTGTACATGGCTTCTCTGGACCCTTTAGCAGTGCAGTGACCAAGAATTTTTTGGATCGGAAAAATTGACAAAATGGCGGACTTTTGAAAATCGGCACTGGACTTAGCGTATATACGGGAGTCTCACGCGCCTACTGGTTAATGGATTGATTCATTTAAATGTTAGACACTACGTCTACCCATCCTTCAACTTTTAAATTTTGCATAGTCAACACGCAACAGCCTTACACACACCATATCGCCCATGGGGGATAGAGGTACTGCTGGAAACGTAGTCAAGTTTGCTAAGTTGAGAACTTCTTGGAATTTCCATGGAAATTCTTGGAAGTTCTCGGAAGTTCTTCCGAAGTAAGGTGAGAACTTTTTGGAAGTTCCAAGAATTTCCTTGGAAATTCTCAGAAGTTCTTCCGTACTAAGGTGAGAACCTTTTGGAATTTCCATGGAAATTCTTGGAAGTTCTCGGAAGTTCTTCCGAAGTGAGGTGAGAACTTCTTGGAAGTTCCAAGAATTTCCTTGGAAATTCTCAGAAGTTCTTCCGTACTAAGGTGAGAACTTCTTGGAATTTCCATGGATCTTCTTGGAAGTTCTCGGAAGTTCTTCCGAAGTGAGGTGAGAACTTCTTGGAAGTTCCAAGAATTTCCTTGGAAATTCTCAGAAGTTCTTCCGTACTAAGGTGAGAACTGCTTGGAATTTCCATGGAAATTCTTGGAAGTTCTCGGAAGTTCTTCCGAAGTGAGGTGAGAACTTCTTGGAAGTTCCAAGAATTTCCTTGGAAATTCTCAGAAGTTCTTCCGTACTAAGGTGAGAACTGCTTGGAATTTCCATGGAAATTCTTGGAAGTTCTCGGAAGTTCTTCCGAAGTGAGGTGAGAACTTCTTGGAAGTTCCAAGAATTTCCATCGAAGTGATGTGGAAATTTCTTGGAAGGAAATGAGCTTTCTGGTCTTTCGTAGAAGTGTGAGCACCTCTTCCATGCAGAGTGGAAGGCGATAGAGGCTTATCGATGAAATGCGCCCTCCCCCCAAAAGAAGGACCAGCAATATTAAAGAAACCCAGCAGCGGCAGACAGAGGTCAAATCCGCACCCCATCTCCACCCACGATACCAACTGGGGTAGGGACAGGCAATCCATATGCGGATAAGAAAGAGCCACATATCCAGCTGACGTCACAAAGCGAAGCACCACAACAAGGGCAAGATTATAGCTAGGCTTCACCCATCCAAGCAACTATGGGTCTGATCAACGCCGTACAGAACCGCGGGCAATCTCATCCCCATCAAGCCTTTAGAGCAGCCCTTATGGGTGAATCCAGACTCTGATATCCCCCTAGTTGAGAGGGACGAAAAGGTGCTAGAGGGCGAACACTCAATATAAAATCAGTACACAATCTCACTTGAACGCACTGAAGGAAATATCGGACCCAGTGATTCTGAGGCTGCTTGAGTGCATATCAGAGCCTACCCGGGGTACGGCTAGAAAAGCAGCAAATCAGCTCCATAGTTCAGCTAAGAAGGGGTGCGTTCTTGCTACACTGCTGGTCTTCAGTCAAGGGGGCACGTGAACTGAGAGATTGAAGTATCCTGAGCCAGACCAAGTTATTCCTGCCAAAAGAGGTTGAACTGGTGAATTTAGAGAACAGAATCCACTGCTAGAATCTGGCTCTGACGTCTCGCCCCAGACGCACCATACAGGAGAGAAACGTCCAGCAGAGGCAAGTTCAAGAAGCATCATAGAGAGAGAGAGAGAGAGAGAGAGACAGAGAGAGAGAGAGAGAGAGAGAGAGAGACCTCGTGTGAAGATGAAGGTCTCATCTCCAGGCGATGTCGTTCGTTTGACACATGAATTAGGGGAGTTACTGAGCTGCAAAAACTCTTGGCCCGTAGGAGGAGAGCTAGACGATTTTTGCAATGTCTATGAAGAAACTGGGGCACTGCGTCGAGAAATCAAGTGGCTGCGTTAAGGTTAGCCCCTTCCATCCATTCAAGAAGGACACTCGGAGCAGATACAGGATGGTTTCTCCACACCTAAAGGCTCCGGATCATATAACCACTTCCAACAAAAAGGACTGCGAGGAAGATCAGACTGTTTCAAACATGAGTCAGGAGCTACTGAACAAGCAGACAATACAGGAAACGCCAGACTCCGAACAAGGCTTTTTCAGTCTGGCATTTCTAGGTCTCAAGGGATCCCTATAAATCCGGAAAGTCGCAAGTATCTATGCTTCCAGATAGACGGTGGAAATATTGGTTTCTGTCACTTCCGAACGTGTTCTCAAAATAGATGAAAGTGCTAACAATACAGACCAGATTTCAAGGCACTCTGTTCTCCCAGGACTTGGACGACTTATTCTATCTCGGTGAAAGCTCGGTCCATATTTAAAACCCTTCTCTTCGTAATACAAGCTTTGCGGTCAGGTCTTTTGGTCAATGTGACAAAATCAGAACTACTGCCCAAGCAGCAAATGATGTTTCTGGGAGAGAGGTGGAATTTGGAGTTGGCCAGCCCTTATCGCACAGAGGAGAGATGGTGGATACTTATCAGAACCATTCAAGCAATTATTCCCCCTCTACTCATGAGGCTCGTTGAAATGGAGTCTTTATTGGGATTGGTTGTAGCCACAGAAAATACACCGCACTTTGGCAAACTCCGTTACAGAAGATTTCCTAAGGCATTCAGAGCATCTTTGGCTTAGGAAAGAGGCCGAAACATGTTAGTAACCATTTCTTCACAATCGTTCGAGGACCTTCAATGGTGGGAGTCCCAGTTTATCTGTTAGTCGGTTAGTTCTGTGTCGATCCAGGCGGACGCCTCCTCTAAGGGGTGGGGCTTCTACTTCAGGGGATAGCTATGAAAGGACACGTGACTCCGACTCCCAGCCTGACGTCAGTGCACTCAAACTGACTGGAACTCATAGTATTCTGGTTAACATTCATTCAGCTACTCCCAGGTTTATCTGAGTAAGCCGAGAGGCACCCGCTTAGCCGAATTGACTTAGCCGATTGGGAAATGCTGTGCCTGCGTAAAGTCAGGACAGTTGGCTTTCAGCGAACCACATTACCAGGAGTTTGAATATGCTGGCAGACCTGTTTTCCAGAGTGGGCATAGTAGGAGTGGTACCTGAACAAAGATTCATCCGGAGCAGAAAGCCTGACAGATATACGCTCACAAGTGCCAGTGGCCTGAACAGGTTTTGGCCTTTCCACTGCAGGCAATCCTGAAACAACTTTTACTCAGGGCCCCAGTGACAAAGGGCCTGTACTACATCGAAGGCATCCCCCGTGGTAAACGGTAAAAAGCATCACCCATCCCCCCTCCGTTAAAAAGAGCCCCTCCCGACTATTGCACGTTTTAAGGGCTTGAAAGCGCTTGTGATGTTCTTGCATCTTCTTTAGATGTTTCTTAATCAAGAATTTTTCATTTTCTTAGAATTTCTCCGATTGCAGCAAGAACCAGCCAGCAATAATCCAATTACAATAACGTATTAAAAGGTACAACTAGATGGCACCCGCTTATGAAAGCTACCAAAAAATTGCGTTTGGTTGTCAGCAATTCAAGTGACGCTGTTACCACACTACATCCCAGGGAGTGCAAGTGTGCTAGCAGACATGACCCAAAAGGCTGGGAATGTGTTTGAGGAGAAGGGAGTGAACGTTATCCAAAGAAGTATTTTCTGGATAACTGAAATATCATGCGTAAATCACTTATAAATCGACCCGTTTATTCATATTGCCAATGCACGTACCCGGTGACGCTGCACTGAGTTGTGCATGGCCACAGGAAGTAAAGTCTACCCCGATAATAGAGATTCGGGAAAAGGTTGGTGAATTCAAGATAGTTATTGGCAAACACTCCATACTATGAACCTACATCTCTGGTGCCTAAAACGGGATGGCTAAAAACAAGGGTTTTCGGCACATCAGGTAGCGTGTATGCGACAGAAGTACACTAAGTTAACCCAGTCTGCCTAAGGTCACAATGGAATATGTTTGAAAGATGGCACCTGCTGGAGAAATTAGAAAGCTTACACTGAAAAGAGAGGTTTATTTGTTAGTCACCAAATTTATCCATTCTGTTGAAAATTTCAACACAGAACAATTTTGATATCAGTAACGAGTGTGCGAGCCATTAGCTAAGTGAAGAGCACAATCCTTATCGAAAGTGAGCAGATCTGAATATCGTCCCAATCATTTGGCTCTCCAAATCATTATGCCATGAACATGGAAGTGATGGATTTGGCTTACACGAACCGAGGGTAACGTCCGCCGATACGCATGTATATCTGCGCTGCGAAGCTGGAACCTGGACTCGTCACTGAAATGACCCGTGATCATTTTTCAAGGGACTCTCTGATGCTGATTATTCGACTATTGAATTCGAAACGTTTGATGTCTCCGGCGATTCGACACCATTCCGATGTGCGGTCGATGTCCCAGATTCCCGTTTCAAGGGGTGTCTCATGACTATTTTTGCACTTATCCAACCATTTGTCCTTCCGGGTGTTTGCGGTGCGGTCACTGAGGTGTATTATCCCGATATGACGATCCTGACTAGGCGTAGCATATCGAGGACTACTTCGAGGTCTATTTTTTATGTGTTTTGTGTCATGATGACCCCCCCCCCCGTAGTTTCGTAAACGGCAGCGTTACTGTCTCCGAAGTTTCAAGCCATCAATGACCTTGAAGTACCATCCTGTGACGCTCTTATAGCTTGGCATCTTAACGTGCGGTCATTTTCACTGAACCTGAACAAACGTAACTAATTGCTGGCTATTCATATAGAAAGCTCAAAAGAAACAAACATTAAAGAACAGGGACCCATATCAATTAATGTGCCATATTTCAAAATCCTTTATGAGCACTGAGAAGACTAAGGTGTGAATAATACCATGTGGTGTAAAACTGGGCCAGGTTCTACTTCTTAAAATTTTTTTTAATACAATGAGGCCTGGGGTCACCATTGAAATATGCGGCAGTTTACGACTCATTGCATGATAACTTTTTTGTCTGAATTACCTCCGACCTTTCGCATACTGCTCAGGGTGAAGGACGATAATTGAAGACCATGTGTTTTAGTTGACACTTGACAAGCTGTTAACTTGCAAGGGTTATATGAATTTGTGCGAGCAGCCGTTCGTCCGTTTTGTTCTTTTTGACACTTTATCCGATTTTTTGTGTGTTCTTCTTCTTATCTGAACTATGAGCCCTAGGACCATGAAACTCGGGACTTATGAAGAGCTTGATCTGAACGTGTCCATGCCACTATTTATTTTCGACTTTGATTTCGTTTTCTTTGTTAAAACTCCATTTGAAAAGAGTGTATTTTCTGCAAGTAAATGCGCAGCATTTGACGTAAGCACAGAACACCACACAGTTGGTCAGCTCTGTGCGAACTCTCACTGCGTAAACAGATAACACAGCGTATAGCCTGATCAGTCACTCAAACCTTAAATCAACAAAATGTAAACACTACTCGGCTTATAAGATGTGTTCAAGCTGTGTTGTTTGCTAATATATTTAGCTGGTATTAAGTTATAGGTTATGAACCTATGGAGTTTTTTTCGACAGTGGTCCGATTTTCTAGAATATTATAAGCCGCACACATGCTGTGCCATAAGCTCTGTGCATAGTTGTATAATACACAGTATGCATGTTGTAACATACCTATATAACCCATTGAAGGAAGTATTTTTACGTTTAAATTTTTGTCAATTGTTCAACATTTCGCTAGCGAAATACGGCTCTAGTTAATAACTAGAACCTCACTTCGCTAGCGAAATGTTAAACACTTGACAAAAATTAAAACGCACAAAAACTTCCTTCAATGGGTTATTTCTTGAATAATATATTGCAAACAACACAGCTTGAATACGTCTTATAAGCCGAGTAGTGTTTGGTTTCTGTTGACTTAAGGTTTTATTGACTTATCTAGCATACGCCGTGTATTTACGCAGTGAGAGCTCGCACAAAGCTCACTGAGCAACTGTGTGTGATGTGGGTTAAATGCCACGCATTTACTTGCAAAAATACACTCTTTTCACATGGCGGTTTGACAAAGAAAACGAAATCAAAGACGAAAATAAAAAGTGACATGCACATGTTCAGATCAAGCTCTTCGTAAGTCCCAAGTTTCATGGTCGTAGGGCCCATAGTGTCAGAGAAGAAGAAGACACAAAAAATCGGAAAAAGTGTCAAGAAGAAAAAAAAAAAGGACGAATTTTGCTCGCACAAATTCATATAACTCTTGCAAGCCAAAGGCTTGTCAAGTGTTAAATATGGGAATACCCATGATTGGAGCTAAATAGAAACTTAGCTCCAGTGAAATTAAATGCCATTTATCATTAAATGTTACCTTACCTATTAGGAGCATAGAAAAGGTGGGATAATAGGGTTCTGCCCAATTAAAAGCCACAACATAACAATGAACAAGAATCCAATTCAATGAAGGATAAAAATGGGCATTTGATGATCATATGGCATCGCTAGAACATAAAACTGTAACTTTACCATTTGACGTGAAACCAGGACATTACTGACGTCAATAACTTACTTATTAAGAGAACATTAACAGCAAATTTACCAACTGCATGTTTTATTAGGAAAGTGACATAAAAGTTCTGGCCCCCAGTTTTGCCCAGCGAAAGTGTAGCCTATTTTCTAAAGGGGTAGGAGAGAAGCGCAACACCTATGAAAAATTAATCTTTGCTTGGAGGCGGTTGTAAATTTTTCCTCTGCGAGCATATTTCAAATAGACAATATGTTTAGGTAAATAAGTATTTTTAATGAACGCGGGTTTTAAAAAATAGATAAATTAAAAATAAACAGCTCTTGAAAAATGACACAAGAACATAATAAATTCAAGTGTCAACATCGTCTGAAGGAGATAAATGAAAATGTAATTTCTTGATGCTTTCTAAGCAGTCTTGACATGACTTGCTTGATGCCCACATTAAGTAATTTTATGGAGACATGGTTGATAAAGGGGATCACGACTGGCTTCATTAAGGTTTTCAGACCACGTTACATATTTAATATGTCGATTATAGTTTTTGTTTCATGTCTCAGTCCCAACCAAAGAGTCCTTATACATAAAGACAGTAGGATGGTGGAATTATGTCGAAATATCCTTGCGGGTCTCAGTGCCTTATACTTCAATTACTGTCGCTGCTCCAACGTTAACATTAACGCTAATCCAATAGCGATGACTGTTAATGCAAGCATTTGATAATGGAACATTTCTTTCTTTTTTACACTCCCTATAAAGTAATTCAAAATTGAAGGTATTTTTAACTTAATTATTTCTAGTTTTTGTTTTTTTTTTTTCCTCTTTTACGTCACTTTTCATATTAGATTGCATCCACACAAAATATAAAGACTGAAAAATGATAACTCTGTTAACACAAGCACATGCTATTGAGGTCTCATCATTTTTTATTGATTTCTAACGACATGTTGATATTTTTATACCGCTATATTGTCAACATTATTTCAAAAGAATCTCTCAAACAGAAACTCATTTTTATACATGATAATAGTGAATTTTTATTATTTAATTTATATCTCTCAACTTGTTTACGAGAAATCTCAGAAGCTCATTTTTTATATATGATGGATAGAAAATTTCTTATTTTATTTATATATATCAGCTTGTTTTAGAGATATCTCAAACACTGTGAGTGGCACAAGTCATCTTCACTCTACGTGGGAAAACTTACCTTCACTGTGGGAGGGAAAAGTCACCTGCACTGTAGGTGG
The DNA here is from genome assembly GCA_949752745.1 of Protula sp. h YS-2021. Lineage (NCBI taxonomy): Eukaryota > Metazoa > Annelida > Polychaeta > Sabellida > Serpulidae > Protula > Protula sp. h YS-2021. The sequence goes on along the minus strand of OX457029.1, from coordinate 45,959,106 downwards.
GAGAAGTCGCTTTTACTGTGCGTGGGGCAAGTCACCTTCACTGTTGTTGGGAAAAGTCACCTTCATTGTTGGTGGGAAAAGTCATCTTCACTGTGGGTTTGACAAATCACCTTTACTGTGGGAAGGAGAAGCTTCCTTCACTGTGGGTGGGAGAAATCATCTTCACTGTGGGTGGGAGAAGTCTTCACTGTGGATGGGAGAGGTCTTCTTCACTCTATGTGGGAAGTCATCTTCACTGTGGGTGGGAGTAGTCACAGTCACTGTGGGTGGGAGAAGTCTCCTTCACTCTACATGGAAAGTCTCCTTCACTGTGGGTGGGAGAGGTCAGCTTCACTGTGGGTAGACGAAGTCTCCTTCGCTATATGTGGGGAAAGTCACCTTCACTGTGGGTGGGAGAAGTCTCCTTCACTCTAGGATAATCCACCTTCAGGAAAATCCGCTGTTGGGGGATGTAAACGGACAGTGATGTAAATTGACGTCCATTTTGGTCACACACCTTGCGCGATTTGGAAATGGACCAGTGCACTAAATCGACAACAATCCTGTGTTTGTTTAACCCAAAGATAAATACTGGGGCGTCGAAAGACAAACACGGTGGGTTTTAAATGACTTCTTTATTAACCAAAAACATATTCTTTCTCTAACATTAATAAGCAACATTTACTACAATAAATTTCGTAATTTTCTAGAAAATAAAGCACATCCACTTTAAGTTCTCTTACTAATAGTCCACTTCATAGTAATAATAATTAACATTTATTACACTTAAATTGGCCTTCGTGAAAATTGACACAAGATGCGTGAAATCGTTCGCTGCAGTTTCCACAGATAATCGATGAATCCCATCCATCTGATATCTACAGACATTCCGTATTAAAACTATTTGCACAAAAAACTGATCCATGATGAGGGGTCCCTACATTTGACCCCTACTGCCTGCTTCGACAGCTGTACAACTTTGGAATACAATTCCACTTTGTTCAAACTGGACACCTTTGTGCAAATTCTATATGCTTGTCGCTTAACACAGCAGGTGATTTTAGGTCCTTAAAAAGGTTAGAGATCTGACGTGGCTTTTGATAATGGTAGGTTCTCTTGGTTGAGCCCGGATCGGTGAAGCGGAGACACCAGACACAAAGCAGCCATCTGAAGAACTCTCTGGATTTTGTGTTTGGCATCCATCGTAGACACCAGACACACCGCAGTCATCTAAAATTGGACAGCCATCGGAGTCACTGAAAAACAGGACACATACAGTACATGTGATCCCAACGGCTCATTGTATTTCTACCCAATTTTGTTTTTTATGCTGCACAAAATTACACTTTCCGTTTGCCTATCATTTAATTCACATGAAAACACTTTGTAATTTTGAAAAATATGATGGCCTAGAAGGCTATTTGGCTTTCCCGAAATTATGTTACCTTTCATAATCCATGGCCTCTGGATTATTGCGCTCCATGGACAAAAGGTCATCTTGAACCATTTGCGTCGCTGTTGCTAGCAGTACTGGGTTCTCTGGGTAGAGCTTGAGTCATTCATACGGAGCATGGCGTTTGAAATCAGTTTTGTCTGTATTTATTGTGAGAATTTTGTATTTTCCTGTCCAATCTGTCGCCCATTCGCGTTGTTTCCTCATGTTCCTTTTCTTTACTAAGTCGCCTTCTTTGAAGTTAAACGTCTTCACTCCCTTTGCAGATCGCTTGGCGAAATCCAGCTTTTGTTCAAGTTGTGAAGCCTCTGTGTTCTCTTTGAGCTGTAACAGATATTGAGTGGAATAAATAGTGAGTAAATTAACATCTATGCCAGCGATAAAAATAAGATGGCCCATGGGGGTTGAATGGTCATTTTGTTGTTCTTTAGAAATTTACCTTTGTGTGTATCTGGGCTCTTTCAGTCACAATGTATATGTTAGGCTCGATCTGCCGATCCGTCCAATCTGCAGATGGGTCTGTCCCGTCTACGGATCGCCAAATCGGAGGCCGATCTACAGCTAAAAGAGAACACAGAGGCGACTTAGTCAAGAAAACGAACATGTAGATGGGACAGTCCCGTTTGCGGATTTCTTGTTGCTTCCCATCTAGTAGTATGAAAACGTTGGTTCCACTGCAGTTCAGTGGAACCAACGTTTGGTTTTGCATTGCAGAACCAATGTTTTGCATTGCAGTGGAACCAACGTTGGGTCCACTGCAGAATCGGCAGATGGTAGACAGACCGTCAGACGGGCAGACGGACAGACGGTAACTTTTTTTTCCATTTCCCACACTCTCATGCATACACACATATACCAACACCATGATAAATTGTTTTGCTTATTTTTGTAATAAGTGGCGGCCGCTCTGAAAAGAGCAGCCTGGAGTTGAAACTCCTCACTGTTTTTGCTTCCAGTCTAGTAGAAGACTACGGTTTGTTGTACTGGTCTGGCACATGAGGTCATCTGCTGGCAGTTGAATAAGAAGTGGTCTGTTGTCAAACCACACGTAAAGCACCTCAAGGTATATCTGTCTCTCAGCGCAGAGTGGCAGGTCCAGATGAAGGCGCAAAAGAGACATGTCTGGTGTCCACATCCTGCTGCTATGACCCGGTCTGGGGACAGCATGCATCCACATCCAATGCAAAATTGGATATCTTCCTGTAGGAAGTATCGACCCCAGGCTGGGTATTCATCCTCTTCACTCTTTGATGGAATCTTCTCTCCTAGGACAGCAGATCTGAAGTAGGCTTGCCTGTAACGGCCTTCTCCTATGTCTCTAATGCGTTGCCCAATCATGTCCCTTCTACTGAAGTATATCGGAATGCACACCGCAGCGGCTTTAGCTGGATCCGGCAGCAGATGCAAAAACGACTTTCTCTCAGACGGATAGATTGGTGGTGTTACTTGAACAACCACCTCTCTAATCTCTCTTATTATGCGTGAATCGTCGACCGCGGCTAGAACTTCCATGTCAGCAGGTAGTGGTAAACTGTGGAAAGCTGTGAAGATAGCACATATATATAGGGCAAAAAACCAAAATGACGTCATTGCAAAGTGATGTCAAGATGGGAAAAAGTTAACGTCTAACCCCCCCCCCCCCGCCCCTAGGACATACTATGTACCGACCCCCCCCCCCTAGGATATAGTATGTACCAACCCCCCCCCAGGACATACTATGTACCAACCCCCCCCCCCCCCTAGGACATACTATGTACCAACCCCCCCCCCCCCAGGAGAGCAAAAAAAAAAATTGTGCTGAATCAGCATGATGAAATCGTTGATTCAGCATGATAAAATCGTATATAAGTGTAGTGTCTCGAGGCTTAGGCATCGTCAGACACACCAGCTATCAACATAGACATGGATGACTTTGAAACAGTAACTTTTGATGATACATTATTATCGTTGGAAGAGATGGATGCGTTCTTTGAAGACGCTGAAGCAGCTTTGAAGGAAGCGTTAGTTGCTCCGCCAGATGTCGCTACAGTGCAACAAGCAATGCCTCAGGAGGAAGCGTTAAATGCACCATCAGATGTCGCTGCAGTGCAGCAAGAAATGCCAGATCCTGAGGGGCCTGACTACCCGTTCTGGGTTGCGAAAAGACTTGTCAATGGTGACAACTCACAACTAAGTGCAAAGTTAAAAGCGCATCTAGCACATTATGAGGAAAACGAAGTGAGTGATGATGATGAGGATTCAGAATTGGACATGTCAAGCGATAATGAGGATTCAGAAGTGGACATGTCAAGCGATGACGGAATAGACAAACAGCTGAAATCTAAAATTGAATCGAGTAAGACCATACCTGTTACTGAGGAAGATGTTATAATGTTGAAACGGAACTTTCGAGCAGTACTTCCTCTGATTGATTGTAACATTTTATGGTGTTTATGTGAAGAAGGCTTTTTCAACCAACACACATACATGTATCTAACGGAAGAAGTGAATACCGTCATTCAACTCATCTACATGTTAGAAGGAAACACAGAACATGTTCCGGCGTCAGAGCCAAAGCTCTCCGAAGCTTTGACTCAACGTTTCGTTCAACTTATTAAAAGTCTTCATGAGGAACTTTTTAAGACTTTATGTCTACCGGCGCCAAAGTCTCTGGATGAGGATCGTGAATTCAAATGTGCAAGGGTTATACTACAAGGCTTCAAGTACCTTGAAGAACGCATTCAGGTGTATGATATGATGGCTTACCTCTATGAAAAAGGACATTTCACCATGTCAATTGTCTTTAAATGGATAGTAGGTAGTCGCAAACGAAGAGACTTTTTAGTGATTGTCATGGTACAATCGCTAACAAACGGTTTACCAACAACCTTTCTCGACGGTTTCAATGAGATGACTCCGCGATTTTACAAACATCTCATGAAAACCTACATGTAACATCTGTATAAAAGGAGGTAAAACCATTTACAATGTCAACATTGCTTCTTCATCGATGTGTAGAGACCATGGATGACGTCTTCAAAGTGAATTATGCTGACTATGTGTTTTCAAAGCTTCCTGCTTTTGAATCGGATTGGATGCTGCAAGTGAAGAATTTACATCAGCATTGGGAAGCTGTTGGAAAGACCATTCCAAGAGATCGTTTCATCCGCTCGTTTCTACGTGAATGTGAAGAAATGCATTTGCCACCAACTTATGACATTGATTCAGCATTTATCAACGCGAATACAATTTGGGCAGTTGAGCTCATGTTAGTTGTAGCTGCAAGAATCATTTTACATTATGATGATGACATTCCATTGACGACGAATGTATCAGAACTTGTTCGATTCAACCATTGACGAGTTGAAGTGAATTCAAAACTTTGCAAGGGAGCTGACTCAGCAAATAGTTGGGTATAAAAGGGAGTGGACTCAAAGGCATCAGTACATTGTAGCAGCCATGGAGAACAAGACAAGCAGCTTTAAAATTAGTGCAAACTTAACCATTACTGTGGAGAATGGAGTATATGGACCATTTCTACGCATCACACGCGGAGAGAGATGGTGTGCTTATTCACCATCTTTGTGGAGGATTGTATGTCAAAGCTTGGAAAATTTACGTGACATTGGCTTCAAACTGTACTTAACACAAACGAAGTGGCTTGAAGTCATTTCATACTTGGATAAGCGTTATGTGAGTTTTGTGCGAACATCACGGTTTGAAGGGAAAGAATATACACATCACATCAACATGAATGATGGTGAATGGGAGACACTGCTTCAGGAGATGGACAACATCAACTCAACCTTGCTGCCATGTGAGGAATGTCATGTCATAACTCCTATCAAGTTACAAAAGGATGGTCGGATGAAGGTGTCAAAACTATCCAAGAAAAGGTTGGCTGAAGTTCAGTTGGAGAACATGAACGTACAAAATCAACTTGGACTTACTTGTAACTATTGTGGTGCTTGTGGATATGTGGAGGATTATCATTGCCACTGCCACAAGTATAATTGCAAGCTGTGTGAACCAAACAACTTCTGCGACAAGTGTGGAGTACTTAAAGTCTGTGAAGCAAAGTAAAAGTGACATTGAAACAAGATGGACGTATGTTTTAAAAATACTTATGTTGACTTGATGATTGCTAAACTTGCTTGCTGTGGTACTCCAGACTATCAACTTTATCATTTGGACGCTTTTTGAGATATTGTACATCACAGTCTTGATGTGATTGAACTACATTCAAGATTTCTTGGAGAATGTTATAAAATTGGAATAGAAGAGGATCCTAACTTTGACTTTGATTCTGCGTTCTATTCTGCTCGCACTGATGTGGAAGTATATTTCACCGTGGTTGACTATTTGAGAGATTGCTGCAAAGAAGAGGAAACCGAACACCTTTGTCAGGTAACTTTAACTTTAACAACAACCTTTTAACATCTTTGTAACAACATAGTGAATTGATAACATAACAATGTTTTTCATACTAGCAAATTTAGTTTTATGTGAGTGGTTTCAACGTAAAGAAAGAAAGAATATGATAGAAGAGGCAGCAAATATATTAAAAGATATTTTATTACAGGAAGAAACCAACACGTCAGAATAAAGAAACAAAGTCAACATGGAGAATCTTGTACTATTCAGCGGTCACAAGGACGTTCTTTCAAACATGTTTCCAACACGACTTGAAAAGTATGGACATGTGTTCAACTCAAGTGAAGCTTTGTATCAATATGAGAAAGCAGTTTTTCATCACCGTCAAGATGTTGCTTCAGCCATTGCTTCATGTAGAAATGGATATGAAGCAAAACGTATTGCTAAAGTGATAAAGCCATGTCCTTTATGGCATACAGTGAAGAGAAGCAAAATGCAAGATGTTTTACAAGTCAAACTGGATCAGTGTGTATTGTTTCGCAACAAGTTAAAAGAATGTAAAGACAAAACTTTAGTTGAAGCAACGTATGATCATTGGTGGGGAGCTGGTGTGAAACAAGTGTCATCTGGATATCCTGGTCAGAATATCATGGGAAAGTTGTTAGAACTGTTGTGTGAGGGTTAGAGACTTTTTTTTTTTTCATTTGCTTGCCAACCGTCATGGTGTGCAGACGTGTGAACATGTAAATTTGAAGTATGTTTAACTTGTGTTGCATTGATTCAAGACTGCACAATGGCGGACATGACACTGAGACAATATATTGTGCAAAAAGCTTATTGTGAAGAAATGTTATCAGCTGTAAAAAAGTTTGCATATTTAGTCTGTCCTGCTTGTCAACATGAAGAGTGTTCAGAACATACTTGTCATTTTGCATCTGTTTATACATATTGGAATGAAGCTAAATATTACATACATTTAGATAAAGTGTTAGAGAATGCAAATCAACGTTGTGAGAAACATGGTGTAGATGCTATTACATTGGATGAACTCAGTAGTTGGTTAGTGTTCATTGAAGACCAATGGTCTCCAGTTATTCATACCATTGTATCTATACTTGATTCGTAAAAAAAAAAAAAACTTGTTAGTTAAGTTATAAATGTATGTTAGTTAAGTGATGTTGGTTGAGTTATAAAATAAAAGCTGTTCTGTTCAGACGTGTTTTTTCATTCATCATGTCAACGTGGAAAGACTACTTGACCAATATCTACTTAAAACCTGGACAGCCTGGAGCATTTGCTGGTCCTTACAAACTGTATCACATCTTAAGAAAACATAATCAAGCAGTCACACAGTCACAAGTGAAGAAATGGTTGCAGGATCAAGATGCTTTCAGTTTACTACAACCTGTAAAATACAGGTTCAAAAGACAACGTGTCATTACACGTGGTATTGATGATATGTGGGATATTGGTTTGGCTGATATGGGAAACATAGCTCCCTATAATGATGACATACGCTTTTTACTCATTGTCATTGATGTGTTTTCCAAATATGTCTGGGTACAGCCAATACCTAATAAATCACATACCAGCGTCATACAAGCTTTCCAAAAGATTTTTCATGACACACGACGAAGACCGCGAACTCTAAGGTCTGATAAAGGAACAGAATTTAAAAACAGATGGGTAAAAGCATTTTTGAAGAAAGAAAGCATTCATGCTTATACCACAAAGAATGAAACCAAAGCCAACTTTGCTGAAAGAGTCATTCGTACTCTAAAGGGAATGATGTATCGGTATTTTCTACATAATCAAACTTACCGTTATTTGGACATTCTTCCAGACTTGGTGTACAATTACAACCATAGACCTCATGGTTCTCTTCGTAAAGACAACGAATCAAAAGTGTGGAAGTATATGTATGTCGACAAACTGAAATTGAAACCTAAGAAGAAGAAGAAGAAGAAGTACAAATTTAACATTGGTGATCATGTTCGTATTTCCCACATTAAATACGTGTTTCAACGAGATTATCACATCAAATGGACGCAAGAAGTCTTCATTGTCACACATCGTTGTAAGAAGCAAGGAATACATTTGTATCGTGTGAAAGACTTTTTGGACGAAGATATTGATGGACATTTCTATGAAGAAGAAGTGCAGAAAGTGACCAAAGATATTGAATCTATTTATAGAATTGAAAAAGTCTTGCAAACACGTAAAAGACGAGGAGGTGTGAAAGAATTATTTGTCAAGTGGTTAGGTTGGTCAAACAAGTTTAACAGTTGGGTGAAAGAAACAGACATTCAACAATGAAACATCCATTTACATGTTTGGTCTCTGGACCTACAGGCAGTGGTAAAACGTCTCTGGTGAAGGAAATTCTAGAACAAAAGTTGATTCAGCCCTCTCCAAAAACCATTTTATGGCTTTATGCAGCAGATCAACCTTTGTACAAGGGAATGAAAGGCGTGGAATTTTACCAAGGCATTCCAGATGACATTGAAGAGCGTTTTAACCCGAAAAAACCAAACTTACTCATCATTGATGACTTAATGACGAAATGTCATAGTGATGAGCGTATGACACGTCTCTTTAGTGTTGGCAGCAGTCATCAAAATCTAAGCATTATCTTTATTATACATAATTTATTTCATCATGGGAAAGAGATGCGAAATATTAGTTTGAATACACATTATATCATTCTGTTGAAAAATCCTAGAGACAGTCAACAAATAAGTACATTGGCGCGGCAAATGTATCCTCGAAGATCTCAATTTCTCATAGAAGCCTATCAAGATGCTACTAGCAAACCTCATGGTTATTTATTCATTGATTTAAAACCAAAGACAAATGATACTACGTATTCGTACAGGCATTTTACCAAAAGATACACATTATGTATATATTGATAAAGTAGTGTATGAACAAGAACCAAGTCATTTGACCATTCGCAGTCAAGATGTCTAAACGTATTCGAGCGAACCAACCGTTTCTTCACTTGCTTGCACGTAGTGGGCCTAAACGACGTAAATCCTTGCTACAGCAAGCTACAAAAGAGGAATTAACAAGCTTGTTTGAAATTTGTTTGAATATATTGCGAGGACATTTACCCTTAAGCTCAAAACGGTTTAAGGAATTTAAACGTGAACGTCATACGCTACGTACTCTAGCAGATAAGAAGATATCCCTTCGACGAAAAAAGAAGTTGATTAATCAGAAAGGAGGATTCATTGGAGCTATTGCTAGATTGGCATTACCTTTGTTAGCCAAACTGCTGCTAAAATGAAACATACTATGAAAATGGTCCTCATTCCTGAATATGAATACAAACTGCTATTAGAAAAGAAAAATGATATCAAAACAAAAGTCAATACACTTTTACGTGGGAAACGAACACGTGAAAAGGCTATAGAAATATCTCAACTTCTTGGTCGTCATTTACGAACAAGTCAGTCTAGGCAGCAAAAGCCCTCATCATCATCATCACCTGAAAAGCCAGAAAAGTTATTTTTAAGTCATTTTCAACCTATGTATCATGGAAAAATAACACAACTTTTAGCAGAACTGAAGAAATATGGTACGACATGGACAGACAAGAATGAACTTGTGTTGAAAACGGGCGATATTATAGCAAATTCCAACATGGTTGATTTGATGAAAGAAGCATTGGTGGCGACAAGAAGAAAAGAACGAGCCATACCACCATATGGCTGGCATCCATTTATCCAGGAAATTGTTGATGCTAATATTCCAAAAACAATGTTTAGTAAAAAGACCACTCGTGACGACATTACAACAGAAATGAAACAACGTCAACAAAAACGGTTTCCTGAAGGATGGGAAAATTTTTAACATGGCTGAAAGAGCTATGTTGTTGTTGTCAAGACACAACTGTTCCTGTGAAAATAAAATGTACAAGTGCTTGTTGTGAAGGAGAAGTCATAGATCATCATGATGTAAAAGATCATTTACATACTTGGTCGAATGGCGCGCGCTGTCCTGAGGTATATAGACAACGTCAACGCACCTATACCATTTAGTTCCCACCATCATGGAGTCGACAAGCTTTTACATCACTTTGCCTAGCAATGCGAGTATGACCTATTATCCCAACAACAAGGCTTCAAATTATCAAATTCATATGCCTCGAACCATCTATCTGAATGGAAAATATGAAGTGGCTTTAGCTGAAATTCATTATCCACATACATGGACAACGATGAGACAGGGCATGGACTACTCTATTCAGTATCGACAAGAACTATTCGATGATCCTATTCTTAGCACTCTAGATATTCCTTATGGGTACTATAGAACCATACAAGAACTATGTGAGGCAGTCAATGAAGAAGCGACTAATGCTCTGAATCTTACAGAAGCTATTCGAATAAAGTATGATAAAATTAGACGACGCGTTTTTCTATTTCTCGATTATGGCTATGAAGTGTCCTTTTCCACTGGATTAGCTGAGATTTTAGGATTTATCCCAGATCACTGGTATACTGAAACATGTACAGCTGACCATAAAGCTGATGTGAAACAGGGGTTTTATAAACTGTATGTGTATTGTAGTATTTGTGAACCACAAGTTGTTGGTGATTATTATGTTCCGTTACTACGTTCTGTTGGCATACAAGGCCATGATGGAGATATTATCATGAAAACGTATGGCGAACCGCATTATGTTCCTGTAAACACATCCAAATTTGACATGATAGAAATGAATATTAAGGACGACACAGGTTATAATGTTCCATTTCAAACTGGAAAGGTGATCTGTAAACTCCATTTTCGACCAAAAGCAATATGAAAGCTTATACACACGATCCGTCTGCATATCGCAACCATTTTCTTCGTCAAGTGGGCGGGGAATTACCAGGATTCAAAGGAGCGCGAATCCAATATGGCGATGGTATTGGTTCGATACTGGGATCATTGGCTCGCAAAGCTATTCCACTACTTAAGGCTGGGGCTAAGATCGTTGCGCCACATCTTAAGAAGGCTGCAAAGAATGTCGCGAAAGATGTTACGGGTCGAGTAGCAGAACGTGTGTTTGGAGAACAAAAGCGTATGCAACCGACGAAACGTGCCAGAAGACGAAAAACAGCCAGACGGATAACATCAAAACGTCACAAAGATATTTTTTAAAGAAAAAAAAATTATGTCTCTCATTCATAATCATTCGTGTGAATGTAGTCTTTCTCCACTGGAATGGTTTCACGTACCACCAACGCAAACTGCTGTAGAGAAAAGTTATAATGTCGACTATCAACCACTTACAAGCATTAGAGAAGGCGCTCCAAAAGAATTCTACATTCCTGCGAGTACAGAAGAATATCTCGATTTAAAGAACAGCAAACTTCATATTGTATGTCGCATTGTAAAGGCTGATGGAACAGATTGTGGTGCAGATGATAATGTCTCTTGCATCAATGATGTGTTTAATGGGTTATGGTCTAATATTGAATTGTTTCTGAATGATCGACTGGTTTCGCATAGCAACAATACTCATGGTTATACCAGCATTATCTCTCATCTCATCCATGATTCGGAAGAAAGTCTGCATTCTGAGCGCTCTATGCGTCTCATGTACAAGGATACTGCTGGGTCAATGAATAGTTATGAGGTGAAAAGACCTAATCATGAACAATATGTATCCGGGTTTCATGTCAATGCCGACGGCGGTGACTGGGCTGAGCAAGGAAACAATGGCTTACATCATCGTTATTTGCATACACGTCTTAGCCGTGATTTTATGCTCACAGGTGGTTTAAGGATAGATTTGTTTGAGCAGGATCGTTATCTTCCGAATGGCATCAGTTTGAAATTGCGTTTCCATAGACAAAAAGATGACTATGTATTGATGGCTGCAGATAATACCTATAAGGTAGAAGTGAAAGAGGCATTTTTAACCATTCGCAAAGTGAGAGTGAGTCCAGGTATTCAGTTAGGACATACAGATGCATTGATGAAAAGTCCTGCCAAGATCATCATCACTAGAAAAGAATGTAAAGTCTTAGCTATTCCAGCAGGATTTCAGTCTTTTGTGAAAGATAACATCTTTTTGGGTCAATTACCAAATCGTATTGTCATTGGTCTGGTTCATAATGAAGCCTTTGGTGGATCAGTATTGAGGAATCCATATGATTTCAAACATTTTGATCTGGACTATATGCAACTGTACACGGATGGTGAACCAGTTCTATCCAAACCTCTCAAGCTTGACATTCCACACAATAAATACCTGGACGCTTTTGAAACGCTTTACAAATCGTTTGATAGATTGAATGGTGAGAAAAGTTCCATTATAAAACGGGAAGATTGGCCTAGATTGGTTATGCTTTATTTTCGTTTGACTTAACACCGGATTATGATGGTGATGATCATTTCCCCCTGATCAAGCATGGGAATTTGCGGCTAGAAATGAATTTTGCTAGAGCTTTGCAACATACCATCAATGTCATTGTCTATGCTGAATTTGACAACATTATTGAAATAAGTGCAAATCGCAGCATCCAATTCGACTACCAGTCATGAACACGAAGCAGATTGATGCCATATTGAGTCATGATGTCATGACCAAAGACTTGTTTCAAGGCGTGTTTGCCATGGACCAGTTACCATCTTTACAACGCGGCGCCTATGTCATCAACACAGACGATCAAGATGAACCAGGAGAACATTGGGTGGCAGTGTATTATGACAAAGACCCTGTAGAATATTTTGACTCTTATGGACTGTTACCTCTCGATGATCGTTTAGATATGTTTTTAAGAAATGACTATATGTATAATTCTATATCATTACAAACGCCAATATCATCATCATGTGGTTTTTATTGTGTATATTATATATTGCATAGAGCTCGAGGTCAGAGTATGTTTGATATTGTGAATATATTAAAAAGAAAGGATGGTGATTTTATTGTAAAGGATTTTGTATATAGACTTTATAAACCATTGTTTTATTAATGTTGTTGTTATATTAGTTAAGTTGTAGTTAAGTTGTTGTTGTTATATTAGTTAAGTTGTTGTTAAATAAAACAAACCAAGTTTCAAACAACTGTCTTGTTTATTGTGTTGTACATACGTTTATTTACAAATTCTTAACTACAAACACTATTTACAAATTCTTAACTACAAACACTATTTACAAACTTTTATTTACAAAGTCTATTTACACTATTTACAAATTCTTAACTACAAACTTTTATTTACAAATTCTATTTACAAAGTTTACCAACACTATTTACAAAGTCTATTTACACTATTTACAAATTCTATATACACTATTTACAAAGTTTACAAACACTGTTTACAAACTCTTAATTAACAAAGTCTATTTACACTATTTACAAACTTTTTATTTACAAACACATTCATTTTTCAATACATTCATCAATGAATACCATTCATTAGAATCTAAATTGATATAGGTATCATAGACATTACATCCATGTTTGTAAATGCTATGAAAGCTCACATAACACACATCACCAAACTTTATCACTTTAACAGTTTCATGTTCAGACAGTTTCAGTTCATATCCTTCTTCTAAGTCAATGTCCATCACACGCATAGGTTGTGTCAGCTCAATGGATTTGGTACCCCGCTTGAGTTGTATTCCTCCCTCTTTGAATTCAAGCGTCAGGTTCTTTCCAATCCAATGCTTGTAACAGAGCGTACCATTCCACTGTGTTGAGGGTGATGTAGTCGTAGCATTCTGTAAGCTCGTCATATTGACGAAATTGTACAAACACGTCTAAGCAGTTCTCAGTCACACGCACTTCTAATTCATTTGAGACTGTCAGGAGAAAGCCAGGTATACTGAACTTCTCTAGACGGTCTTTCAACACAGATTGGTCATCAAGTGATAGGACGAGATACTTTCCAAAATGTCTTAGCACAATGTCATCATATTCGTTTCTCAGATATGAGAATCCATGCGTAATTGGTTTATATTCCGATAAAAAGTCTTCCATCTTGTTCAACAGTCAGATGAACTATGAGCTGTCTCCTTGTCTGCAAAGACGTTTTTATGCTCGCAAGATGATGAAGAGTGGATGTTGTATCGCTTCTAGGAATCGTAAGACTGCGCGCCAGTTCTTGATATCAAAGAGGATCAAATCTGTATATGGTGTATCTGGCACAACTCCCTTATAATCCTTTGGATAATCCTGTAAAAGATTTCTACAGATTTCTACACGTATGTTAGAATCATATTCAGCTACCGTCACTTCCACTTTATTTTCAAGTCTACGTTTAAACCCAGGTTCAAGTGGTATGAGGTGTCTTTCCACACTTCAGGTTTAAACCGATGATAACTTGTCTTAGAATCTAGTATCACTTCATTCCTCTCATTTACAGTAAGGTAAACACCACCGTTCAGCATGAGTGCATTCATGATTGTTACCTTGTTATGAGCCACCTTCTTGTCTACGAAGCCTTTTATCCACTTCAGCAAAATTCCCTTTTTCGTTGGACGGTTTTTTCCAGTCCCCTCATCTCTGAGGTATTTGCGAATGTTTACCACACCTTCATTACTTTGTTTCATAATCTTGATATACTTTCCATTGCCTAGAGAAAGCATTCCATCCCACGACTGTGGTGTTGGTACCGTCGTCTCCACTTTAAATTTCTTGATGGTATTGTCAGGATGTTTCACATTCATGTCTTTCACTGTATCAGCAAGAGTATCCATATCCGTTGTTGCAGATCTTTTCCGATTCATGTTGACGCTTCAGTGTTCACACCTCAACTAACTCTAAAGTTGAAGTGTCTCCCCCTTATATACTGTAATGCCCATGCGCCAAAGTGGAATAGCCATCACTCATCACATATCGCTTGTCATCAAAGGGAGAGAGAGCCACTTTCCTCAACTTCTCCGAGAAGATCTGGTGGTCATGACTTCGAATGATGTGCCTTGTGGTTATCGTTTGCGTTTGGTTGAACAAACTGTCTCTATACTGCTGATGTTTCATACGTCTTTGACACGCGCGAGTGATGCCTTTGGCCGTACGTTTTTCTTTCCCACCATACATCATACTATACATTTTCGGCCGAAGTCCAACAAACTCTTCAATGGGAATGCCCGCCGTCTCATCTTTCATTTTCCCAAGCACTTTCTTGTTCACGTTGGAATGCAGGAAATGATCTGGGGGATAGTCACTTGTGTCGAACAAGTCGGCATCTTCCTGCATGTCTTTGTAGATATCTTCCGTTTCTATGTCATAACATAGACTGTCGGTGTCGCTGAACAACAGCTTGGCGTTGGGATACTTGGTCATGATGTAGTTGTAATGAAAGTGGAACATGAGCACCTTGCTGAGGTCGAGAATGGTGAAACCAACTTGAATGGGTTTATCCAGAAGCAGATCCACTTTGCGCAAATGTACCGCGGTTAAATCTTCGTTGAAAATTCTAAATTTGTGGAAGGAAGGTTTGGCCACAAGTTTCTTGAACCGCTTTTCCTGGTGAACAAGTTCACCATTCATGCGTTTTCTCACATTTTCCATGGTTTTGCCAAACACAGAGTTGTTCATCAATTTGAAGAAGTCTTTCTCAAAGGGGTTCTTAGCCAACTTTCTCTTTTCCGTGTTCAGGGAGATGTATTTTGCCAACCATTTGCTCTGTGCAAACATAATGGCACGATGCACCTTCGTGACTTTCAATCCCAGTGAGACATATTGCTGTAAATTTCTATAATGAAGTACATATTTCTTCTTGTCACACAAGTTGGGAATGAGCTTTTCATTAGGCTTGCCTTTCATGTTTAGATCTTTCCGTAGCTTCTGACTATGCTCATAATTCTCCCACTTTCACACATTTCCGTTCTGGAGCCACTGGATAGTGATTATGATGATTATGAATGGATTGTGGGTATTCCAAATCCACTTCTAAAATGTATCCAATCTCATCATCTTCATCCACATCCATAAAGTCAATGGATTCTGGCTCGCTCACCCACATAAATCCACTTTCCGGCATGCTTTGTGACATGGCCCAGCCATACAAGTTGTTTGCATCCAGGTACGTCAAGTAGTTGGTTGGTTTCGTGGGATCGTAATCTGCTAAGTAGGGGTTATTTGCTTTCGCATACTTGTGTGTGATGACAGATATTCCTCCACGTAGGCCTTGTTCAACCATTTGGTACATGTCAATGTCGTTGATCAATTCCAGTTTCACCTTTGTCGCTTTCAACATGGCATCCCACGACAGTCCTGGCGCTGTATAGTAGTGAGCAGGATCTAATTCATACGTGTTGAGACATACGTGACGAAAGTTTTCAAACACGTCAGCCAGCAACAACACATCTGATTTTAGGTATAGGTCATGGTATTCACCAAATGTAGTACAGTGGAATGTCTCCCACACCTTCTGCGCATGCGCACAATCCTCATCGCTAATGTCTTCTTCACTGAGCAGACTGTAAAACTTGTCCTTGGACGGCAGTTGTGTTTCAGCAAACTTGGATGGTTCATCCACGTAATCATAAGGGTACACTCCCTTTCTCAACAGTAACTCTTGTTGGTCGCTATCGTGAATGTGTGACGTCATGTTATAAAAGTTGTCTTTCCCTTCTGCCGCCAGGTTGGATACCAACTTCTGTAGAGAAGTACTCATGAACTGATAACTGTCTGTAAATTTCAGATTGCTCATGGTGAATGCAATATATTTCTCAACGGTGTTGGGAATGACTGTAATTGTCTCATTTTTGAACTTTCCAATTTCTTCCATGATCAAATGGCTGTCATAGCCTCGTAAATTGTGGAAAAACACAGGAATGATGAAAGAATCTTCAACATCCTGCTGATCCTTTCGAAGTCGAAATTGCAAATTGCATTCATTATGTGCAGCTCCACGGTATTTGCCATTGATATGATCATGATCTCTCACACGATCTGCTCCTAGAGGCTCATGACAAATGTAGCAATCTGTGGCGTTCTTATAATGCTCTTCATCTTCATGAGTCATGACTATTTTCTTTGACTGTTGCAAGCCATGCACAATACGATCACGCTCATTTACCATATGGTCTAAAAAGACTTTCACAGCATTGTCTCCTCGATACATGACTGGGGCACGTGTATCATACTGGCTCACAACCACATAGGCAAAGCTGTTTGGACGATGATGTTGATACCTAACTTCTTCATGCTTTTTCGTGAAACATTCAAAGTCTGCATAAATCACAAATGGCGCTCGCTGTTGTTTTGCTACATTCTTGAACTTGATGAAAGGTTTCTTGGGGAATGATAAACGTTGTGCTCCATGCTTGTCACACACTTCACGATGCTTGTCTAAAAGATCTTGTCGCATAAACCCATGAAGACAGTTGAAACAATAAAATATTGCATTCTGACGCTTTGTTCGATAAGCCATAAGTCTGCTGAAATTCTTGATGAGGCAGTAATCTCTTGTCTTGTCATTACTAATCAAAAGCAAATTGATTTCTCTCGCGCTGGTGTTTCGACTGAGTTGTTTCGGAACAACTACATCATGTTCATATCCAAACACGTTAATGGACACATCATTCTCCTTTTCAAACTTTGGAATGTCTGTAATCGGTGTTGGAAATGTCATGCCTTCCACCTTCAATTCGTTCTCAAATAGCTTGTATTGATGCACACGCTCTGGGTTTGCATTTGTTGAAGGGTGAAGGTGAGCCAATATAGACCATAAGAAACATTTGTTGTCTTTATTCTGAATGTTTAACACACCTCCTGTAGTCTTTACTTTCTTCGGTAGTGGGATAAAACTGCTCGCTTCCAGTGGCGCTGACGTCGCTGTATGTACTTCAATGAATAATATGTTATCCAACACCCAGCCAGAGCCTTGTCGCTCATGTTCATCAAACCTGGTAAACAATTCTTTATAAGCTTCTGGTAAGTCCTTCTCAATATCTGCTGGATTGTATGCTGCATATGTTGGACTGCTGATAAAGGCATTATCCACTTGTTCTACCATCACACCTTCAACATTTGGTGTCATTTTCTTGAAGCGTGCATGTACGACAATATACCATTTCATTCCACGGTTTAACGTTTCTAACAAATGTGCCTTGATTCGATTCTCTTGTTGTCGCATTTCAAGTAACAATCTGATCCATCTTCAGGCTCAAACCGTCTTTCCTGCGCGTTTCCACCAAGACTCACTCTTCTGCCTCTGCCTACTTGCCCTGTCTCTTTCTTTCTTTGTTCTTCATGAGGTATGCATACATGTGTCTCAAACGCATCCAAAGATGAAAATATCTTGACGCATTTACAGCAGAGGACTGGGTCAGGTCTGTCAACACCATCTTGTAACGTCTTTTGTCTCTTGGCTTGAATCTGCTCAACAAGCTCATCATGAGCACGTTTCATCCTAGTTTTCTTGCATGTGTGTGTCACGAACAATTCCAGAGATGGAAATGTCACATCACAATCATGACAGTAGACTGTTGCCATCGTTGTTGCTCTTGCTGTTGCTAGAACTGAAATGAAGTAAAACATGCATTTCACTCTTCCTTTTATGCCACTTCAATGGTGTGTTGACTCAGCAGAATGTATCACTAGTTGACATGTTTCACTCATGCTTTTATGCTACTTCCATGTAATCAAAATATGGTGTGTAACTTGTTTCAAAAATGTTAAAATTGCTGACTCAGCAGAATTTTACTTGTGTATATGAATGTCTCACTTACAGTTGTACAGCTGCACTGCTGCACAGCAGAGACATCTAGCGGTGAAGTCAAATGGTCTACCAAATGGTATTCATCCGCCAAATGGTATTCATCCGCCAACTAGACCTGAAATGTAATAAAATATATTCTCTCTCTCTCACACACACACAGACAGACATGTTTTGCTTCATTTCCTAATATAGGATGGCCCTTAAAAGGGCCTGAAAGATTTTAGTATATATCAGCAGCAGTTATGGGGTTGTCCCTCATATTCCAACCACACTTGACACTTGCAGTATCGTTGAGTCAGTGTTACTATGCGGTTGTTCCACATAAATGTAATTACTACGTCAGGCTTCACTGCAGTGATCTGAGTTGGAAATTGTAGCACATCCTCCAAACCATATGTAATATCAGCTGCTTCAGCTTCATCACGCATATTTACCCAGATGCAAACAGATCCATTCGCTTGAAACGCTGTTAAGTCATCAATGATGATAGCTGGTGTGTTATCCATGATGTGTCTGACAATGTCTCTAAGCCTTGAGACACCACACTTATATAGGATTTTATCATGCTGATTCGGCAAAATTTTTTTGTTGCTCTCCTGGGGGGGGGGGGGATCGGGGGTCGGTACATAGTATGTCCCGGGGGGGGGGGTCGGTACATAGTATGTCCTAGTGGGGTTGGTACATAGTATATCCTGGGGGGGGGGGTCGGTACATAGTACGTCCTGGGGGGGTCGGTACATAGTATGTCCTTTGGGGGGGGGGGTGACGTCATTTTTGCAATGCGACATCATTTTGCAATGATGTCATTTTACTATATATATATAGGTGTGCTCTCTTCACAACTTCCACAGAATACCATCATGGAGTGCTGTTTCGCTTTAGAGAATTCGTTAGTTATCCGAGACATTACAAAGGTGGATTTAATGTACCACCCTACAGCGCATGAACCGGTGAGAGAATTCTTCTTACAGCTGTTTCCAGATCCGGCTCGTGCTGTCGCCATCGCTATGCCAGTTCTACTCAACAGGGATGTTATGATTGGGAAGCGGCTTAGTGATATTGAACAGGGTAGATACCAAGAGGCGTACATCAGATCAGTCGTCCTGGGGGAAGCAACGCCATCCCATTTAGAAGAGGAGGAATACCCGGCCTGGGCTGGATACTTTATGCTTCAACACATCAATATATGTCGCGGGTGTGGCTGTCTGATAGGTGCAGACAAGGTCATTGCTGCCGCTTGCGGTCATCAAGCATGTATATCTTGTTCTGTCGCGCGTGCCTATCAGGCAGCCTTACGGCATGAGTATCTCCTCAAATGTTTAAGCTGCGGGACAAAGACGAATCACTTCATATTTAATGGTCAGCAGATGACTCAGTGCGGCAGGCGATATCAAAATGTTATCACCTTTTGCTGAATGGCACTAACAGTGAGGAGTTTCAACTCCAGGCTGCTCTTTTCAGAGCGGCCGCCACTTATTACAAAAATAAGCAAAACAATTTATCATGGTGTTGGTATATGTGTGTATGCATGAGAGTGTGGGAAATGGAAAAAAAGTTACCGTCTGTCCGTCTGCCCGTCTGACCGTCTGTCTACCATCTGCCGATTCTGCAGTGGAACCAACGTTGGTTCCACTGCAATGCAAAACATTGGTTCTGCAATGCAAAACCAAACGTTGGTTCCACTGAAATGCAGTGGAACCAACGTTTTCATACTACTCCATCTGCAGATCGGACAGGCCCATCTGCGGATATATTGTTGAATGAAACTTGAATAAAATGAACCGTATTTTTGTCACCAACTTTTATTCTATCAACTACTTTGGCTGTTCTACTACTTTGGCAAAATACAAACTAAAGTTGCTAAAAATTTTCAACAAAGTGACACGAATGCAGTCATAGTTCACATAATATTTCCTGTAATATTTTATTTAATAGAAAACCTGTAAAATAATCAACTTCGAAAACAGCTACAAAAGTTACTGAGGAAATAACTTGATTATTGTTTCCAGACGATGCGAGGCGATCGTACGACTACGGCCGAGGAGAATGGTGGTGCAAAATACATACTACGACTGCGAAAGTCACTAATGAAATAACTTGATCAATATTTCCCTAGGATGCGAGGCGATCGTACGACTATTGCCGATGGGAAAGGTGATAGTGAACCTTTTGGCAAATGTTCCGCCAAGTTGTCGAAATTTGTTCGTCTAGATTAGGGTATTAGGTGCTTAATCTCTGCTACTCGTTCGGATTACTGTCTGCAGAGGACAAGCAGTTTAGACACAGGTTCAAATATATTGGATTTACCTTTGATTTTGAGTAGAAATGGATGACAGAGATGGAAATGTATGGAATATTTCTTTGATTTTGAGTAGAAATGGGTGACCTTGATCGAAATGTATTGATGTTTCTTTGATTTTGAGTAGAAGAGCAAGAAAGTAATTTATTCTAAAAGAAAACATCCGTTTTATCGAAAAGAAAGACGGCTGAAAGTAAAAGAAATAACATTTTATACAATAGATATATTTAAAAAATTTTAAATTACTGTTTTAGGAGTTTCCAAAATATCCGCAGATGGGCCAAAAGTTCCGATCTGCAGATGGGAAGCAACTAAAAATCCGCAAACGGGACCGTCCCATCTGTGGATCGCCAAACGGGAGGCCGATCTACAGATGGACCTCCCGTTTGGCGATCTGTAAACGGAACAGGCCCATCTGCAGATGGGAGTGACCAGCAGATCGGGCCCAATATATTCACCCATGGCTTCATCGGATAAAGGAACATCAGCGCTTGCTTCGTCATCATCACCTTGCATCTGAGTAGGTTTCTTGGATGAAAGTCATACAGGATCAAGTAGGGACTGGTCTTCGTCCCTCGCCGAACATTGTAGTTCAGGGAGTGGGCGATGGTGTCCAACATGGTGTGCCAGTTGTCTTGTTGTTCATTTACATCTTGCGCAGCCTGTCTTTTATGACCTTGTTTGCTTGGCCATCAGCCTAAAACATGACAAAAATAACTTTGTAATGTAGTTCTAGGCCATCGTAATTTTCTTCTAAATCTAGTACTTCTTCGTATTTTTAGAGTGATGCAATCACTCAGTACTTAAAGAAAAATAGCACTTCTCGACTATCGTATTATTTTTCACCCAATTTTTACCTATAGCCAATATATTTTGTGCCGTAAATTATTACCTGTTGATGGTAAGCAGACGTCACCATGTGCTTCACACCATGTCGTTCAAACAGATGCTCGTTGATTTGATTGCAGAATTCTTTTCCCTGGTCACTAGTGACTGACTTCCAAATTCTTCGAAACTTCTTCCGCATTTTTTCGCTTAAGTGGGTACAATTCTACCCACTTGGAAAATAAGCATGTGACAGATAACACATCCCTGTAGCCTTCAGGTGTTTGAGGAAATATCCCAACGAAATCGATTCCAACCTAAAACATTAAAACATAACTCATTGGTTATCATTTTTAAGTAATTAGATTTACCAAAAGTTTTCGTAAAGATTCAGTACTTCTCGACCATCTTTTTTAAAGTGAATAGATCAACCAAGTATTCTTACAGAAAATTAGCACTTTTCGACCACTGTATTTTTTCAATTTAATAGAGCACCTATGGGCCATCGTAATTTGGCCTTATACTTATATATTTAAATTGCTTAAATATCGATCCCATCTTTATTCAAATTACCTTCTCCCAGGGTTCAACAGTCGCAATTGGTTTCAGTTCTTGGCTTGAGTTTTCAGCCTTTCTTGTCTTTGGCAGTTCTCACAACGTTTAAACAGGATAAAATTATTGTCAAAGCTGTTTTTCTATTATTTCTTATTATTTAACGCCACTTATTATTTTTATTCTGCACACTAAATCTGCGACTTCTTCTTGAGCATTTCTCCAGAAGTACTCTCGGCTTATGCTGCTCAATGTTGCATTTAGCCCTGGATGACCTCGGTGCGCCTCTTGAAATACTACTTGTTTTATTTCCGCTGTGAGTAGAACTTTGCATCTCTTACATAATTAGCATTACATAAAAATTATTAGCTCACATAAAGATTTAGTACTATTCGACCATCGTATTTCATTTCGAAATACGGACAAATTACTGCCAGAAAAATTAATCAAATTACATAATGTCTCAGTTATAGCTCTAAAATTACTAGGATTTAAACACAATTCCAAAAGTCGTACGTTTCACTATCAGTTTGATGTTGCTTATACAGAAGGTCTTTGTCCGTATCGTACTTGAAACTCTTTTCAATCTGTTGGCTGATATGATGTCGTTGGGATTCCGTCAGTCCTGCCACATGCTCTCCCGTTTTAAGTTTCTCTCTGTAAAATAAACCAATTCAAAAATTTGTAAATAATGCACCCAATCAATCGCTACTCCAAAAAGGAAAGAATAAATAATTATGTTATTTGTAAAAAAAAACACTATTGCGTAGCAGATATATTAATAGCCAATTACATTGTCCAATTAATCAGCTAATTACACATTTTCGACTTATCTCAACCGCAAATACATGTCCGATTTAATTGTCTAATAAGTCTCTGAGAAAATTATTGTTTTGTTTGCATAACAATTTATTTCTAAATAATTCAGCCAATCACAAATTAATAAATTATCTCAACCGCAAATACATGTCTGATTGATCTCAAATGCAAATACTGATTTAATCTTAGTCATTTACTTTATTGGGTGTAATTTATCTATTCCACTTTGTTTTGTATCCGAAGATTTTACTGGTCTACCTGGTTTTCTACGTTTTCTACGTTATCTCGTTTTCTGGCCTTACATTCATGTTTATTGATTTGCATTCATAATAAAATGCAGAAACTTACCTCAATTATATACCATTCACATAATTACTCAGGTTGAGTCTTGAGTTAACTCCTAAATTAAATCTCCGGGTGTTTTGGTGTCTTTAATATACAACACCCGAGGTTTATTTAATCCGCAGGATTTATATCTCCAATGAGATTAATCCACAGGATTTATATGTCCAAGGAGATTTACCAACAACAGATTAGTATTTGATCTGAATCTCTGGTATTGTCTTAATTTTATGTGCAAAAGGATTGATATATTCTTTGATTAGAAACACGGGAAGAAATTCTAGGTCAGTGACAAAAGTTTTTAACCCTAGAGAAAAAATTGAACAAAATTGAAATTAATTATTTATTATTTAACAAAAAAATCGTAGAAAATTAGAGTAATCAAGTATTTGTAAATAAAAAAGTTATATATGCACATGGGATTATAGGATTGTCCTCCCCATTTTCCCCTTTTCCATTCCTTTCTGAAAACAGTCTTCAGAAAAAGTCGCGATGAAAATGGACTACACCCCCCTTTTTGTGCAACAACCCCTTTTCTCCATAAAGCCCCATAGTTAAGGGTCCATTTACATCACGGTCCATTTACATCACCCAACACCGTTTTTAGTATAGGTGGAAAAATTCGCTTTTATTTTTTTAGTCTTAGAAGCCGTCTTCAGACAAAGTTGCTCTCACATACAGAGCAGCCTCGATGGGCTTGAACTGCTATATTCCTGATTCTCGTTACAGTATTTAATGCCAATTTCACATTTATTAGACAAAAATTATTGATATCAAAAATAAATTTTTGGTCTCAAAAAATAATTGTTTAATATCAAGAATGTACTTTTGCTATCTGTAATTATATTTTCGATATATCTAAATATATTCTTGATCTAAAAAACAAATATGACATGAACATGAATATGACATGAACAAAGAGTTAAAAAAATATTTATAAATATCAAACATGATTTAATGATCCCTTAACTGATTTTTAAAGATCTTGATAGCAAAGGTCTTGATAGCAAAAAGGAAATATTTTACAGCGAAATCTCAATTTTTAGCTCAACAATTTATTTGCTTTGTATCAAGAATTTGTTTTAGATAAAATTATTTCAGGATGATACTTTAAATTTGTATTTTGATACCTGCAAATGGTCTGAAAAATTATTTTAGACATCAAATAAGTCTATTTTCATATCTAAATTTCAGAAGCAAAATTTATGAATGACTGGTCCCTGTAGAATCTTTCTTATAATTTTACTGCACAAAAGAAGAAATGCTTGAGCTTAAAAATTGTGTTGTTATTATTGAGGTCAAAGATTCAGTTTTTCATCTCAAAAATTTAATTAACAATTCGTTAAATTTTGTATAAATATGCACCTCTTTTAAGATTTTTACATTTAAAATTGATTTTTTGATCTCCAAAATAAATTTTTGCCCTCTAAAATCGAATTATTCATAGAAAAATATAAATTTTTGAGATCTACATTGATTTATTGATATCTTTAATTATTTTGATATCCAAAATTAGCATGAACTGTTAAAATGGCATTCCATATTGCAGTAACTTTACATGCCAACAAACATGGAATGCCATTTTCACATTTATTAAGAACGTATTGAAATCAAGAATTAAGTTTTGATCTCAAAAAGAGATTCTTTGATATCAAGAATTAATTTTTGATCTCAGAATATTCATATTTTGATACAAATAATTAATTTTTGCCATCTGTAATTATATCTCTAAATCTATTTTTGATCTCAAAAAATAACTTTTGATCTCAATAAATATTGAGAGATATCAAAAAATATTTATTCATATCAAGAATTATTTAATGATATCTAAAATTGATTTTTTTGAGATCGAAAATTCAATTCTTAAAAGGAGAGATGAAATAGTTGATAGCAAAATATCAATTTTGAGCTCATAATTTATTTTCTTTTTATTGATATCAAAAATTTAACTTCAGATATCATTATTTCAGAATGAGACTTTTTATTTTGTATTTGGAAATCTGGAAATGATTTTTTGATCTCAAAAATTGATTTTTGATATCAAAATATCAGTCTATTTTCTACATACAAAATTTAGAAGCACACATATACGAATAATTAATGACTGGTCCTTTTACACAAAATCTTTCTTTTAATTTTTCACTGTAAAAAAAAGGAAGCAATTCTTGAGATCAAAAATTGTGTTGTTATTATTGATTCAATAAATCAGATTTTCATCTCCAAAATATAATCAACGATTCGTTGAGTTTTATATAAATGTATGTCTATGGAATGCCGTTTTCAAATTTATTAGGGAATTATCGATATCAAGAATTAATTTTTGATCTCAAAAATTGATATTTTGATATCAAGAATTCACTTTTGCCATCTGTAATTGTATTTTTGAAATCTCTAAATGTATTCTTGATCTCAAAAAATAATTTTTGATATCAGTAAATATTTAGAGATACCGAGAAATATTTATTAATATCAAAAATGACTTAATGATATCTAAAATTGATTTGTTGAGATCAAAAAGTCAATTCTTGATAGCAAAAATGAAATATTTGAGAGCAAAATATAAATTTTGAGCTCAAAAATTCATTTTCTTCATATTGATGTCAAGAATTTATTTCTGATATCATTATTTCAGGCTGACACCTTAATTTTTATTTTGTATTTTGAAATCTGCAAATGATTTTTTGATCTCAAAATTTTTAAATAAAAAATTCAGAAGTACACATCCGTAAATTAAAGTGACCAGTCCTTGTATACAGAATCTTTCTTTAAATTTCTTACTGTACAAAAAAGACGCAATTCTTGAGATCAAAAATTGTGTTGTTATTATTGATCTCAATAATCAAGTTTTCATCTCTAAAATTTAATTGCCGATTCGTTAAATTTTATGTAAATGTATGTCTCCCTTAAGATTGTTTAAGTTTGTAAATTTGATTTTTTGTTCTCAAAAATAAATTTTTGCCATCTAAATTCAATTATTGAGAGCAAAATATAAATTATTGAAATCTACATTGATTTCTTGATATCTTTATCAAAAAAAGCATTAAATGTTAAAATGGCATGCCATAAACAAATAAACAAATAAAATATATAAATAAATGTTTTAATGTATCCATTTTAAAAAGAGAATGCTTAGAATAGCATAGATTAGTTACTATTAAATACAGGCTTGAACCTCATTTAGTCGACGATATCTGGCTTGTTCCGTACATGGATTTTTTCATTTCATTATAGCAGTGTCCCAAAAGACGTGCAAAAATACAATAAAAAGCGCATAAAAGCGTCCTTGGTGAGCGAGCAAATGGCGAAAGAGAAAATGAGTTTTTGAAATTTAATAAAGGGCTAAATTGAGTTCTGTAGCAGAAAAACAGATCAACGAACTTTGTACAATGGGTCGTATTAAACATGACGTTTTTAGAGTGGAGATTATTTTCCAGTGACATTGTGTGTTGGGATGTGATAATTGGAAGCGAACATCGTGCGTTGTGTAATCTCAAAACATTTCAGTTTTTAATGTTCACTTGAACCTAATGGAGTTTGTGTTAAGTTATAAACCAATTTAGCCACCGAGTAGGAACTTTAACACCTGCGAGTGTAAAGTCACTATCCCGAAAGTATACAAAAATTCTATGTTATGCAGGATTTTTTTTTGTTTGCTTTTTTTTTTTTGGGGGGGGGGGGGGGCTAGTTTTTCCAGTGGAACAACACCATAATGGCAAGCAGGGGAAAAAGTAGGTCAACCAACAATTCTTTACAATAAAAGTTTCATGATATATTTTATTCCAAAATTGTAAGTGCATCCGTGTTGGAGATATTAATCTTTGAAAACTTTTATGTGGGAACTTCAAGTTCGATCGTGAACCGATTTCGTAACAGACATTTGTTAAATACTTGGCAAAAAAAAACTAAATAAAATTTCTCCCTATTTCTATCAAAGAATTGTTTTTAGAAAATACTTTATTGTTTTCAAAAACATAGCAATGTTGTTATTCTGCAAACCTTTAAACACAGCGGCGTTGGAACAGTACTGCACAGATGTCGCACCCGACGTCGGATTTCGGTTGTTCATGGAAGTCGAAACAGTGTCTACGTTTTGACGTTGGATAGACGCCGATCGTTTTACGTCTAATCGTCGTTTCTTAAAGGTTGCAAATGGAAGCCAAAGCAACGTCGATCACCCCACCCCCTCCCGCCCCCGACGTTGGTTAGACGTTGGGAGCGCGACGTTGTATAGACGTCGTGAAAGTGACTATGTATGGATGCTGGGACATTTCCAGTCTAGAATCGCCATCTTGACAGCGACTTTCATAGTGTGGTCATCCCTCCACCACAGTACCCGTACTCTGGACCATCCGGTTACGCGAAGTCAATTTCCATGCATATTTTTCAAAAGCATATGGGAAAAAACTTAAACGCCCTTAATTTTTTCATAACAATGTTTCAAGGGCTAAAATGCCAATGAAGCAACGTCCTCGAACACAATTACAGGGGCATTTATTAAAACCGGTGTATTCCTGTTAAATCTCCAGGCTCTAACTAGCGATCTCATAGCTGGGGACGAAACCAACTACAAACTCAGAGAGAGTATGAATGAAGTCGAAATCCCCAAGCCAATGCTTATGTGGAAGTAGGATCGGTCATAGATTATATGACGAGCAAAAGAATTTAACAGTTTCTACAGATGCACAATATCTATCCCGTTATGTACAGACTCAACTAATGACCACCATGCGGTTCAGCGTCTATGTTGCCGTGGATTTCATTCCGGATTAGAAAAAAAAACTGCAAAGGATTATTGCGAAAATTGCTAAAAAAAAGAGGCAGTAAGTTGGAAGTAAGAGGCTATGAAATTTCCAGAAATTCATTCCAAAACTGGCTCTTGGACAGATCCACAGTGTGCTACCTGTGACGAGAACGTAAGAGGTAGTGACCAGAACGTAAGAATAATGATCTCACTTTATGCGTTGTTTGTTGTACTGGATTCAATAGAAGATGTACTAATGGAGAGTGATATGCAACCTTGTGTGTTAATTCTGTCAAGCTTTGTTAAGATTTTATACACTTTTTTTCAAGCCTTTTTGCTAATAGATTTCATAAGCTTGTAAAGTATTATTTATTAAGGTGAATAACATTTATTGTATGACTGAAGCAATAAAGTCTAGTTAAGAATTTGTGATGTGTTGTATTTTCAAGCTTTATCGCACAAGGCCGCCCTATGTTTCACCTATGTTACACTGGCGAGGTCTCACTGGGGACAACTTGTTAGATCCTCGCTAATTCAACTGCGAAAATTTGCAGAAATACACCAGAACCCCGGAAATGCGACCGCCTGCGGAGCTGGGCCAAAGTGGTCGGATTGGCGGGGTGGTCTTATTTGAGGGGTTCCTTGCAAGGTGTCATATATTGGAACATAACTGGATCATAATGAACTCTTGAATTTTGGTGAATAAGAAATAACAAGAAACGTTGATTACATAATCATTAATTCAAATAATAACACTCGCTATATGTCAACATCGTTGTAACATAGTGATCACTTAAATTAAAAATCATTTATTTATGATAAAATTCAATTAGTTCAATACAGAATCAGGGGCCAATTGAGAAGTGATATGCAACCTTGTGTGTTAATTCTGTCAAGCTTTGTTAACATTTTATACACTTTTTTCAAGCCTTTTTGCTAATAGATTTCATAAGCTTGTAAAGTATTATTTATTAAGGTGAATAACATTTATTGTATGACTGACTGATTCGATCTCAAAGTTGATATGTTAAGCCAATATTGATGTAACTGATGTCGATGCAATTATTGCTTTGATCGGCCTATTGCAATTATAGTTCTGATTCAAATCCAAAGATGAGATCAAAAGCGGAAGTTACAAGCGCAATTCAAATTTACTACGATCAATTGCACTCATTTTCGACAGATCTCCGTAATCACAAGGCAATTCATGTACCAAAGGTGCTATCAAACGTCTTTTTGTTTCCTTTTAATTTTTAATATGTACCCCCCATTCTATTTTATTATAATTGCCTGATACCCATAATTGGCATGCATGTGTCTGTTAGCACACAATTCAAGTCAACCCGAATAGGGAAGTAAACAATGGTCTAATTTGTGGAGTTAAAAGTGCGTTTGGGACTGAGAAAAGTGGTCTTTGGTCTTTGTTGGGTGGTCTACTTTGCGAGATTCCGTTAAAATAGAAATAAATGGATGAAATTCGGTTCTGGCGAAAAGCGGTCGTATTTGTGGGGTGGTCCTATCCCGAGGCTCTGGGTGTGTTCTGTCAGTTAGCTAATATCTCTTGAAAGTGTCTTGTTTGCTAGCATATCTCTTGTATGCCACCCCTTCCTTACCCTGTACAGCTTTAAGGGTGTACAGGGTAGGGGGTGGATGCGGGGCGTGAAACTGCACAGAGGGCAAGCTGGACTTGCACTTGAGCTTTCCATCAGACGGGTTTCCCAGTTTCCCGCAGAGGGACGGGGGTTGGGGGCACGTTTTCCTGTGACACTTCATGCATCAACGCCAGATGTGTAATGTGAGTTAGAAAATGAAAGTTCAAGTATCAAGGCTTGTCTATTCACTTCCGGGTTTCTCATTTGATTCTATTTATAAAGGTAATAAATAACATTTAAGTGAAGAAACATGTTTCATTTTCCTTCATGGTCACCAGATCTATTTTTTTACCTGTTAGGGCATATATCCATTTTTCACAAACCGACGGGGCGATGTAAGTCCTGTTCCCAGTATAAAATATCACGTTTCCTCAATAAATACTGCATAATCAGGAGATTTTAGCTATAAAGAATGAAAAATTCATATTCGTGTAGAATATGTTTGGAGAAAGTCAGGACAATATCGGACGTTTAATGCGAAATCTGGAAAAGTATCCTGAACATGTAGGAAACGTTTTTCACAAATAGGTTTGCCATCTATGATTCTTTCATGATTTCTAACCCTAAAAAAAAACCTGAGTGGTTCTTTCGAGTTAAATGGATGGATCCCTTGGGATAATCTCGTTTACTCCACTTAATATATGATGCAATGAGGCCAGCTTATTCTCACAGCATGGTACAGTTTTGAATATGGGATTTGCATGAAGGGATGAGATATTTTGGCTGCTGTCATTATTAAAAATTTGTTGTTCATTTACACATCCGCATATAATTTGAAAGTTAAGGATAGAAAAATGGTTCTGTAAAATTTGCAAAAGTAGCAACAAAAAGCATAATTAAATCTCAACTCCTGGAGGTGTCCTTTTAACGGGTTTATTATCAGAGGGGCTTTTTGTGGGAAGCTTTTACATTGTGTAATATTTTTATGTGTGCGCATATTGGGATGTAGAGCAGAAGCTCACCCGACAGAATCCCACAGGACAGAAATCTCCTGCCCTACTAGGAAAGTAACCCCGCCCCAAGTATAAAATCCAGTATAAAATCCAGTCCCCTCTGAATTTTTACAAATAAATTAACACTTATGTGTATTTTATCACTTTCGTAAAATATAGAATTCTACCTTTTTTTTTTTTTTCGTAAAACGGTCTTTTACGAGTTAAAGTGTAGTTCGCGTTCTCCACCTTTAGACGGAATTTACCTCATTTGCAATAATCGATGCATAAATTGTGAATTGAACTTCGGCGTAGGCGTAAAAATGTAAATAAACATTGCCACTAACTGTTTTATCAGACAAATCCGGAAACACTCGAGTGTTTAAAGCTGAGTGGCAACAAATTAACCACATTCACTCCTCCGACTTAGGGGATGAATTAGGGTGAATAATAATTTCTAAAGATGGAGAACGAGAACTATGTTTTTACTCGAAAAAGGCGTTTTCGAAATAAGACAACAGTTTTGCTTCGAAAAAGCTAACATTCGCTTATCCCCACCTTCAGATGGGATTAGCAATAGGCGTTGGAGCAAAACCTGTTTTTTATGCCCCATTTAGAAAAGTTATTCCCATTTGGTATTGAAAATACCAAATGGGGATGGATTGCCTCGAATTCTTTTCCTTGCTTTTTAATTTTTTTTTCTTCTTCTGCCGAAACGGTTTCCAGACATCTTCTCCAAGACCGCTGAAGCTAGACCAACCAAACTTGGCACATGTATGGAGGGTCATCTGAATTGGTGACCTGATAAAAATTTTTGAACTTGACCTTACTGGTCAAGGTCGAATCGCGAAAAAGACATCCAGGCATCTACAGCAACGCCGTTGAACCTAGAAAAGCCAAACTTGGCACATATATAAGGGACGATGTGATCTGAGGTACCCGTTAAAAATTTGTGACCTTGACCTTGATGGTCAATGTCAAATCACGAAAATGTTATTCAAGAAAAACAATGATTTATCTCGAAAATGGTAAGAGATAAGTTCCGGTGTCCTTGACCTCCAGGTCACTTTCGAGCCTCAAACCGGAAGTTGGCCTATATCTCGAAAACAGTAAGAGATAGAGCAATTTTGACCTCATTTTTGATCTCCACCCCTTATACGACGATACGTAAGGTAAAACTCCCGATGTCCTTGACCTCCAGGGTACTTTCGGGCCCTAAACCGGAAGTTGGCCTTTATCTCGAAAACGGTAAGAGATAGAGCAATCGGTTTCCAGGCATCTCCTGCAAGACCGCTGAAGTTAGACCAACCACACTTGGCACATGTATAGAGGGTAATCTGAAGTGGTGCACCTGACAGAAATTTTTTACCTTGACCTTACCGGTATGGTTGGTAATATTTAGGAGGATATTCTATATTCAGACATGTAAAAATTGTTAATAAACAGCAATACTATGTACCTTCCGTTTTAAGTTATCATTCCAAGTGGGGTCTAATTCGCTGGGCGAATTTCGGTCTAGTTTCAATGTGAACTACACTTTACCAAAGTAATAAAAGTAAAAATAATAAATGCGCAATAAAAGACATCGGAGTACCTTTGAGGATTTTTTAATGAGTCTTTTATGAATTAACAATTTCGATGTACAATATCATATATACTAAAACGAATTATACAGAAAGAACGATGGTTAAAAACCCATAGGGATGGAGCAACAATTTGACGATGTTGTTCTGACCACATTGTAGAGCCATTCACCTGAGCTAAGGGGTATAACCTAATGGGTAAAGGATGTAGGAAGATCCATTACTCGATGTAGCTCTACCTATTTGCTTGTTTGGTTCTCCACCTTTCCCATGTTTAGAAGAAGCATTGACAAAATCCTTGCTGATAAGTACAGAAAAACTGTCTATTTGGGACACCGGTATATAAGGGACACTTTATGCCAGTCACTTTTAAAATCTCATTGACTTGTGAATTAGAGACAAGGGGCACTTTTATTTGTCCGTAACTCCGTAAATGCATTGAAAATAACCTGTCTGCTAAGGACAGTCTTTCACAACAAATAAACAAAACCCTAATGTGACACTCGTTGCTGCATGCTCCCTTGATCCCTGCTTATTGGTTTTAAGCAAAATACGTCGTTTCACGTATTGTGTGGACAGGAATGGACCGTGGTCAGACAATGACATTACGAAGTTATCGTTTTGCTAAAAACTTACTGGGGGTACTTGAGGGTAATTCATACTGGATTGCAATTGAAATACAGAGATATTGCTTTGAAAAATCTAAATTCGAGGTGTTAAGCGAAGAGAAATGAACTTTCACGGGCGGAAAAAGTTAACATAATCAAGGCTAGCAATGGCAAAAATGTTAGAAAATTGGCAGATAAATTCAATTGCAGCAAAACACAAGTTGCAAACATTTTTGCAAAAGAAAGATGTTTATTTGGATCAGTTTAACGATGCCAAAATTCTGATGAAGGTGCTGATTTCAACTGTTTCATGTCATTTTTCTTGTTACAATGTCTAACCTGTCCATTAGGGACACCTGTCTATTAAGGACAGAAATGCTCAGTTCCTAGCTGTCCTTAATAGAAGGTTTTACTGTACTTATGCGCGCACATAACAACAGTTGAAGAAACGCGACTGAGACGAAAGAGTAAGGATACTGTTATTACCAGAAGCACTTACATCCTTACTACCACCCCTCTAACCTCCTACGGAAGGCATACCCAACCGATGTCGGTGTGACATACTGATTAATATACAGTAATCTTAACATAAAGTAATGTACTTCGTTGAAGTTAAATCACACGATCTCTAGAAATAAACAGTCTGTGTACTAATCAGTGCTAGAGATCAACTCAAGAAACGCTATAATTGATAAAACAAACCAGTGATCATTTTAATCACAAATAAATCACAGATTCTTTCTCGCTCAAACTAACACGCACCACAGTGAGAAATTTTATTGAACCATTGCTTCACAACAATAGCTGAGAAATAGTGAATAGTCCTTAGCCCACTTCTCTAAGCCGACCAACGGCCTGAACGTACGGGCCAACCTAGGCAAGTAACAGTCCTTATGTCTTTGAACATTAACCGCTTTGGGGCTGCTTCCCCTCTGGTATTATGCGTGGAGATTGTCTGATGATTGAAGCCCCTTATCTCGTTGAATGTCTCTGCCCCTCTAGTGGCTATGTAGGTCTTACCCATGAAGGATGATTTGGGTTTAAGAAATAAAGTGTCCCAGGAGCCATTTAGTATAAAGATTTCCTGTTCTATAGCATGGAGTTCCCCATTTGTTTTACCTGAGATAGCGCCAGAAGGAAGGTGATTTTAGGGTAGCCCATGTGAGGGATATGGTTGCTTCACCAATGATTTTCCTATCGGTCAAAATCCAGCTCCTTTTGGTCGCAGAACCAACTCTAGATCCAAAAGTCTGACCCGGAATGTTTGACTTATTTGGAGATCGATGAGCCCTCCCCTGGGTCGTAGCCCAAAAGTGGTTCATTCAACTCCTACGGACGATTGTCTTAGGCCGAACTCTTCATGTGAGAAATTCAAAAATCGGCTACGACCTCCAGGGAAGCCTTGAATGGGTCAAATTGTTTTCACACCAGCTCGAAAACTTTTTCCACTGTGATCGATAGATCTTAGGCGTGGATAGCTTGTGCACCTGATTCATTTGCTTTATTATCCCATCTGAGAACCCTTGGCCTTTCAGGAAGGTAGGGTAAGGTACACATCCGTAGGTCTAGGAAGTGACGGATGAGATGAAGAGGTGCTCCAATGTGGTTTATATAGAAGTCCGGGATGGCAAGGGATCTGCAGGCAAAAGCACGGAGCCTTTGATTCCCCAGGCTTTGCGATTTGGGCAGGGAAGACATATCTGGGTGTTTGGTGGGTCAGAAAAGTGACAAATAGATCCAGGTAGGTGAGGACTCAATGGGGACCGAGCCACTATCCACTGAAAGGAATGTTAACTTAGACACCACTCTGTTTTTACCACTCTAGAGGCCAGATCCGCCATATTTAGTCTGCCAGCTATGTGATCCGCTGAGAGCCAGATCCCATGACTTCTCGCTAGGCAATGGATTTCCCCTGTCAACTGAATTAGCTCAGCTGAATGGGTGCTTCCTTGCTTCCGGAGATAAGCTACTGCTGTTGAATTGTTCAGTCTCAGTATCACAATTACTAACCAGTTTTCCATACTAGGGAGTACTTGGATGATGGCCAGCCACACAACTGTCAGCTCTAGCAAGTTTATATGCTTGGTCTTTAAGAATTAGCAACCCAACCCCTTGGATGAAACCTCTGTCTGAATTGATAGCACGGGGTGGGGCCTCAATGGGTAACCCCGGGTCAGGCATTCTGGGGATATCCACCATGACAGATCTTCGACTGCTTTCGAGCCACTGCTGATTTTATTACCCATGAAATTTTCTGTAGTAAGGCTTGTTCAGTTGGAGTGTCTTTTCTGTGGCTACCAGTAGCCCCAGTAGAGCCTCCATATGGGTAGGTTTCATGGGCTGATGGGCAGTGATGTTTTGAATAGCTATGACAATTCTCTCCCACCTGTCTTTTGTGAAGTTGGCTTTGGTTAACTCCAAATCCCACTTCTTCCTCAGAATGGTAGTTTGCTTCTTGGGCACAAGTTCTGATTTTACCAAATTGGCCATGAGACTTGCACAAAGTGCCTGCCTTGCTAAGAGGAGTGTTTGGAGTCTGGTCTAGGTCTCGTCTCTATGGGCTAGGAACTAGTCCAGGTACTGAAATACGAGCATACTCCGGAGCGTAGCCCATGATTTCAGCACCTTCATCACATTTGAGAATACGTACGGGGCTGTGGACATGCCGAACTGAAGTACCAGAAACCAGAATCTTTTTCTTCTTTATATGAAAGCACAGGTATTTGCGGCTGTTCAGATTTATTCGGATGTAGAGGTGCGCATCTGATAAATCTACTGCTCTTTTGTAATACATTTGGACAGTACGCTTCTGAAAAGTTCGCTCACGACACAACGTAATTATCAGGTGACCATAAGCTCTGTATAAGACGTGTCAAAGTGATTGAATCGATCGAAAAGCAAAGCTCTTGTCTTTAAAGCTCAGATGAATGAAACTGTTACTCATTGGCATCACGCCACGAAAATGATCCTGTTGCCAATACTAAGTGATGCAAGAAAACCCTTAATGTGCTGGTGGGAATCGTTTTGACATGCGATACCAAAATCGTACCACTAAATACCTTCAATGCTTGCCTTAATCCTAATCATATAACGCAAGATCTTTTGAAATTTTATTACGTAATTACAAGTTAATTACAAGTCCAACATACAACCATTGTATCAGATTACGACAACCGGGTTGCTCGGGCGCCCGACATTGAATCAAGGAAGGCAGCATTAGAACGAGAACCACACCGTGCTTTTTCGAAGAGAAATGGTGTACTTGGAGACACATAAAACCTTCATTGCCAACATTTGCATGAAAAAACTTGTAACGGATTTACTACAATTCATATTTCAGTGCAATAGTGTATGCCCACTGTGACAAGGAGGGCCACTCGGTCTTCGAAGTGATAGGTATATCCAGCTGAAGACCGACTGGAATAGAAAAGATAACTCCAAAACAACTACTTAACTAGAACCTTATTGCGCCAGCGAAATGTTAAACGCTTGACAAATATTTAATGCAAAAATACTTCCTTCTTTGGGTTATTTCTTGACTAATATATTGCAAACAACACAGCTTGAATACGTCTTATAAGCCGAGTAGTGTTTGGTCTTTGTTGGCTTAAGGTTTTATTGACTGAGCAGGAATACGCCGTGTTATCTATTTACGCAGTGAGAGCTCGCACAAAGCTCAGCAACCGTGTTCTGTGATGTACGTTAAATGCATAGCATTTACTCGCAAAAATACACTCTTTTCACAAGACGTTTTAACAAAGAAAACGAAATCGAAGACGAAAATAAAGAGTGACATGCACACGTTCAGATCAAGCTCTTCATAAGCCCCAAGTTTCATGGTCCTAGGGCCCATAGTGTCAGAGAAGAAAACGACAAAAAAAAATCGGAAAAAGTGCCAAGAAGAAAAAAAGGACGAACGGCTGCTCGCACAAATACATATAACTCTTGCAAGCCAAAGGCTTGTCAAGTGTTAATTAAAATGACTGCTCCTTTATTTATTTATTTGAAAGGATATTCTGGTAAAATGAAGCTAATTCTATGTTGTCCATGTCCATATTGTGTTCTAAACTTGTTACAAATAAAATGCAGCATCTCAGGTGTCTTTTGACCCTCTCGCTATTTGCGTTTACAACTAATTGTGTGAAAACGATACGTCGAAAAAGATAAGAGAAACACGAATAAGCAACACACGGAAAATGTAATTAGCACAACTTGCCCGTATCATGGTTGAAATTAAGTCACAATTGGCGCCCTTAAATTGCGGGTGCTATGCTTTCGTAAGTTATATTCCCGAAATTTATCAATTTGTTTGAAATGAATTCTCATAAGTTTCTTTTTAAACAGTCACAGCCTCAAAACAAAAATCAAGAATGCGTTGGTTGTTTTTTTATAAACAAATGTCTCAATAAGAATGTGCCATAAAATAGATGTTAAAATCTCGAAATAAGTTTCCATGTAATTATGCCACTGCATGCAACTTCTTCATAAATAACTGTGTTTTGAAGAATGAATCCATGCCAAATACATAAAAAGTACGCATGCAAATGGCAAAAAGTACACTCCATATTGTATATTTGTCAAAAGAAAGCCTTCGAACGATTTAACACGCACATGGTGAAAATAGGTTTAATTTAAACCATTTCTTTTTGTTTATCAAATTTTGTCGTATTTACTGTAGCCGTTCACTTGCGTTATAGTGACGCAATCAACTGAAATAAAGAATGATCACTTTACCTTGATTTTCGTTGATTTATTTTGTCATAGAGAAGGGACTAGGCGGGGATGGGTGGGGGAAGCTCCAATGAATTCTGCTGCCTCTCCAACGGTTGTCAGGAGGACTAGGTTTACACCTTCCCCAAATATATATAAATGTAATAAATATACAGGTGTTGTATTTTTTAATAAGTGTAAGGCATTCTTGTCGCGTAAACACTGTTTCACGACCGTTTAATACAATTTTAGATCTCAGAACATATAATGTTTTTTTGGATACCTAAAACAGAACGTTAGATATCTATAACTGAATTTAAGATATTTTAAACTGAATTAACCATCCCCACTCCTTACGACGAAATATTAATGAGGTATAATTATTTGCAACATGGTGCAAAGAAGACATTAATATACTCGCAGATACAGATACAATTTGTATTAATGCTGTATTAGTTAAGAAAAATTTCTGACTTCAGCCGCACAACCTTGAGGCATCTTGTATGTTTAAGCACATCCTTAATAGTTAAACCTTCATTCTTGGATCTGAAACCCTGGTTCTTAGCATCATATTCACGTAGTTGAAATGGCTGATTGAAAAGCAAGATGGCACAATTATGTGTTTCTAGACGTGTTTTAAATTTTCTACCAATAGGGCAGTGATCAGAACAGTTACAGTGTGCTTAAATATAAAGAATGAAGCCTACTCGCTACGGCCAGGTGATTACAAGTGGGGAGTTGCGACCAACTTAATATACTGCAAAAACTGTATTGCAATCACCTTACCATACTAATGTATAATAAACTGGTCACTGAAATGCTTTTTTTGGAAATGGTTTATTTGTTTTTCTCAGCAGCATTTTACATAAACATCAGTTTGGACAAAATTAGGAAATGTGGTTCCTCAAAAACATTAAAAACGCTCTAATTGGCATTTAGAAGTCATAGCAGACACAAAATGTTGCTGCAGTGCATAAACACCAAGATTTTTCTGCTTGAATTATTCATCTACGGAGTGTTGTTTCCTTACAATGAGTGAACATATGCACTAAATATTGCAGAATGCCATACACAACGGTTTCTCCTCGGTTCCTTGGTATTTACATGTCTGCATATCTTGAAAAGCGGCACACACACTACTTTTTTTGTTTGCCATCTCTTTATAGATTTTCATTTTTTACGTAATTGTCTCCTATTTTGTCTCTGATCCAATAATTAAAAATTCAGGTCAAAGCAAAAATGCCTGTTGAGATGTATCCGACACATTGAAATGGAAACGGTCATCAAAATGCAAAGAACGTTATTTTCTAGAAATTGAGTCTAGGAAGCAAGAGTGCTTTTGGCACTTTTGGTAAATTAGATATCACATGCTTGTGGAGATGTAAATCGTAAACATCAAGTGTCAGCTGTGTTGAAAAAGTGAAAAAATTAAAGAAATATAAAATATTTATATTGAAGTATATTTTTTGCAAATTATTTTGCATTAAGTAAGCATATAATGTAAATAATAAACTGCAGGGTACTCTAAAAAATAGCAATTAATTTATTAGAGTTGTCGCCGCAGGATAAATATGATATTTATCCGGTAAATTAGGAAAAATATATTATGACACGAGCAAATAAAATCGGCTTCTTTGACTTGAAAAGAACATAAATTAATAATCGTATAACCTGATAAGGATATCTTGTTCGCTCTAAAATAGTATCAGGTGCTCATATAGATTGCTACCCTGCTCGATGGAACATTGTTGTATTGCTAATGCGGATGCTGAAGCAACAGCCTTTATCATTATCCATATACCACAATATAGCTTAAGTGTGCAAATGTTAATTTTAAGGTGATGTTTGGTGAGAGAGAAGGTTAAATCTATTGTTTAGAGGTTTATTCTGGTAATCCCAATATCCAAATTCAGAGGCTCGTTGGTAAGCAGGGGATTGGCGTCAGCTGCAATTGCCTTAGGTAAGCGAAAGCAGTGATTTCTACCACTTCTCGTTGTATCGTCGTAATTAGTTTTTCAGTAACTGATTTAAAATTCTTTAATGTGCTGTCTTGTAAAAAGTCTTTTTATAATTGTGGCATCAAATGATTGACGGTATTATAATGAACATAATTTTTTTTATTTTGATTTAACATATCATTATAAACTGCACCAAAAGATCACACTTACAAGAAAGGTGTGTATAATGAAAAGTTGCACCTACTAGGCATACTTACTCAACTTACCAATGGACAGTACTCCAAGTTCTTACTTAGCCAAGCATAATAGTCTCCATGAAGACCAAACCGAACCCAACGACTAATTAAACAACATTTGAAATTAGTATGGATTATTGCTTAGATTATTTCGGGTATAAAGGATATTCAATCCGTTAAATTATTGCTAAAATCAGAGGACCTAAAGGTGGCAAAAGTGATATATTTAACACTCTTAAAATCCCACATTTTCATGTGGTCCGATATTTCGATGAAGATATATTGAAAACCAGCTCACAATAGAAAATCAGTAAAAAGGGGAAAACGGGCAAAAATATATAATTTATAGCAACTAAATGCACATGCTACTTTTTACGTAAAGATATTATTTACTCTATTTACTTTCAGTCTTGTCCTTTGTTATTATCCACATGTCTTTTACTGTTTCATGTACATATGTTACGTTAATGGTAATTTTAAATATTAAAGGACTTAATGCCATATGTCCCTAAGTGTAAAGTATATAACAGAATTAATATAAACGCATAACCTGGTGCCAGACTAATGTATCTTGCAAACAGCTTGTCAACAACTTTAGAAGCTATTCTTCTTTGACCATTTGTTTCCATTATGGGTATTTCTCTAAAATAATAACTCTTGATCGTTATATAATTTTTTGGATTTGAGACTTCCTGATATGGTTTTTGACCTGCCCCTTGAATTCATAAATGTACACTTTTGCATTTGCTAAATAAACTAACATTAGTTATTTGATCTATCTGAAGAGTTAAGTTCAAAAGGATATTGCTAAAAAATAAAAACACAAGCTGTCGTACACACAGGTTTGTCATTACCCGCCGACTCAGAGCTTCTTCAAGTGAAACAAAGGCATTACTCACAGCTATGTGAAACTCCTACTTAAGAGTTGTGGCACACGTTGTATAAATTCTTGTCAAAAATTTCTTAAACTGAGATTACTTCCGAATTTATGTAGATTTTGAGCGATGGTTTAAGAATTTTGATTTGGTTCTAATGTGTGGCATTAATTTTTAATTTAAAATTAAATTTTTCTTCGGATCAAGTACGAAATCAATTTATATTCCCGTAAGAATTGTACAGTAGTTCTAAAACATTGAGAATACTAATACGGAGAGCCTGCAAATCTAGTTCAAGCTTGGATAATTTCAAATGCTTTGAAAACAAACACTACTTTCAGAGAATTTGAAAAAAGCAATTACTCTATTAGATAACGTTTGTCATTTGAAACAGAAACGGCACAGAAAGGTATGTTTGATTTTAAATTTGTTGTTTTCAAAAGATAAAGTCTTTAGGTTATCACTTGCAAACAAAACATGGTTAGAAATACGATCTTTGACAGAGGACTTAATAGAAATTATTTATATAAATTGCTATAAATCGTAACAGCTTAAAGAAACTCAAATAATCCAATTTACTTCTTTATCACTTGCAAACAAAACATGGTTAGAAATACGATCTTTGACAGAAGACTTAATAGAAATAATTTATATAAATTGCTATAAATCGTAACAGCTTAAAGAAACTCAAATAATCCAATTTACTTCTTATCCCTTAGCATTTCCAATTGTTAGTACGAAATGCTCACAGTCAGCGGACTCACAGTTTCGTCTGCGAGATTTACGCAAAAAAGGACTCCAGTTTATGTTGGACAAGCATAGAAGCAGGCAAACTTATAACCATAGAAGGCAATTGAGAAATACGTCAGAATCAATTTGAAACAGATATAGATTTCTGTAGTAGAAACCATTTGTATACATCATAAATAAATTTCATCACATTATAATGAAGCTTTGACATCTTACATATACGTCATGACAAAGAAAATTAGCTCATAATACACTTTCTTCATCTGTTTCTGTTTCTTTATGCTGGTCCCCACTGTAATCCTGCAAATTTCTTCTACAGAGCATGCTCACGTGAAACCGTGAATTGGCATATTGAGCAAAGAATATCTGCAAATTAGCTTAATTTTATTTCAAAAATGCTTTTGTTATAACTTTCGTGAACAAACTATTTGAAGATTATTTTAATGGAAACACAGTGTGTTAAAACGCTCAATATAATGTGTTAAAACAATGTAGTGAATTAAAACACGCACCGAGTAAATAAATTTTGCATGTTCTAACGGCACGCGAAACCACATTCACTCGAATGTCATAGTTAGACGCCAATGTGGTTCTGACAAAGGCTTGTTTTCTGTAAGGAGAGTTGCTATATAGCGCACAGGCAGCAGCACAGTGCAGGAGAGAAACTCAGATGTAAAGGGAGTTTATTTCTGTTTTTTATGGCTGTTTAAGGCATTATTATTCGTGTTTGAATGATAGTCCATAGGGCTGGTTTTCTTTGTATTCTATTCGGGCACTTGTGGAAGACCAATGAACCCAACTCTGTGCGGCTCCTTCACAGGTCTTCCTCATGTGCGTGAATCCAATACAAAACGCCCAGTCCCCTGATCTATCCCTGCAGTAAACGCAGTTAAACTCTGACGTGGTATTTTTGCTCAAAATGTAGTGGTCTTTGTTTTTATGCCCCTAGGTATTGCTAATTGGAAATTGTATAGAATGGCAAGGACCCTCAATCATAATGATTGAGAACGTTAACCTCAGGGAAACACCTTGTTAGTATAATGTTTCTCTAAACGGTGTGGTGAAGCTTAATAAAGGCAGAAAGGGAACAGTAACAAGGCAGGCTAGGAGAATTGTGCATATAGTATTTCCCTCAGTTGCTTGGTATTTGTTTGAGATTGTTTTTTTTTAATTAAAAAACTTAAACAGGATCTTTCCTTTCAAGATATTTAAAGTAGTGCATTCCGAATGCATACAATATTGTTCTTTTTAGGAATCAGTTTCAATATAGTATCTAATTTAATTATCAGACGTCATAATGATTGATGGTAAAATATGTCACAGCACACACACACAAATAGCGTTTTTAATAAATGCAATTAGAAACAGTAATCTCACGTTGTTAGTAGGCCTTGGACTATATGGCAAATCCTTTTAAGCAAAAACTTTCAAAGACATATTTCAGTCACGAAATAACTATTGAGGATGGCCGTTTCAAGAGAGTTTTAAGCTTAGCATCACAAAAAACGCCATACTTAATTTGGAGACTCTTTGTCAGAGACTGCTTAATTATGTACTGTTGAGAAGACTTTATTTTGTATTAAAAACAGTACTTCTTTTACATTTTACACTTCTTTGAAATTTTACATCCTTGACTTCCGATGGCTTTGCTCAGTTGTTAGAGCATTAGCGACAGAAGTCTCCTTTCAAACAAGGCAGGAAGCGCATGCGGAGTATCGGTATTCCCTCAAGCTTCGGTTTTCTTTTCAACAATTAATGCATATGCCTCCCAGTTTCATTGTTTTGAAATTTATTTTGACCAAGCAGAAGCTTTTTGCTAATATAACGTGTGATGTGCTGTTGTTTATTTTATCGGATTTTTTAAAAAGGCCATTTATTGAAATAATAGGTGTATGTTCATGGATTCTCAGCAAGTATTCCGAAATTAGGAAGTAACAGTGTAACTTTCCTTAGTTACAGTATGAGATAATCACCAGGAATATGTGGACTAAGCATCCCCTAGCCTTTCAACATATATACATAAAGTCTACGTGCATCTTTATGTTAAAGGATCAGCTGAATTAACTGCTCGGACCAGATGACTTTACTTTGTCGCGAAGATTCGTGTTAAGTGCAATTATGAGAAAGCTCTTGGGAAATATTTCAGGCCATTTGAACTTTAAAAAAAAACTTACCTAAAATAATCTGACAAAAACACATACTGTCTTTATCACTGATCCTGTTGGATTTGACGCCGAGGTAACAGATGCTTTACACGA
Organism: Protula sp. h YS-2021; assembly: GCA_949752745.1. Lineage (NCBI taxonomy): Eukaryota > Metazoa > Annelida > Polychaeta > Sabellida > Serpulidae > Protula > Protula sp. h YS-2021. The sequence continues at coordinate 45,915,507 of OX457029.1, read as the reverse complement.
AATACAGACCAGAACCCGAGGCAAAACTCAAGCATATTCGAAATATTCGCAAACTATTGTTAATTTAATAAAAACTAGTGAATAGTTTTTACTATTACTCCAGAGCTTGCTATTACAATTGCAATAACAGACATATTACGCGCATAAAGTTTAAAGCTAAATTAGAGAACAAAAAACGTATCATAAATATATTGCTGAACATATTGCTTTAGCAACTACCTAGTCTGCGGAATCACGGCGGTACCTTTTTAGTACGATGTTGCGTCCAAGTTAGTATATTTTTTACTTTGAACTTTTCTATAGTTGATGCATTTTTCGGAAAATACAGCTAAATATCGAAATTCATGCCATGATGCTCGTTGTTTTAGGAGCCCCAAATGGGAAACCTAGTTGGGTATGCTGTCAATTACCAATGACCATTAAGTACTTTAAATAAAAACATTTCTAATTTTTAGGTACGTCACGCAGTTTTAAAACACTCTTATTAACAATAATGTTAAGAATTGCGCGTAAAATGCCAAGTTTCATTGCAGCTTTCTAACGCGTTCAGGTGTGACTTAGAAAGATCGTTAATTTTGAGATAATTCAATCTTTCAGCTACGGTTTCACAACAATCACTAAAATTTCAAGTCGAACAAGCAGGTGTCCTGTGAGTGATTTCAGCATGGTGTTTGAAAGGTAGTATTCATTGGAACTTTTAAAGTGGTTTTCACAAGGAATGTCACAATAACGATCCTAAAACTGAAATCCCAATTTAGTGTCTCAATGAAGCTTTTAGCATGTAATTTGGGAACATAGTGACGTACGTAAATAACGTTAGCTTCAATTTCACACACTTGACGTTTTTCATAAAACAGTAATAATAACGCATATAACAATAACTTGTTTGCCGCTTAAGGGAACAGTGTGGGCTGCTTTTTGGGTTTCAGTCAAAAGACTTACCGTAGCATTTGCTTGTGATCTGCCATGTAGCTCCTTATGATCTATTTACGGTCGGATAAGTACCACAGCGTTGATTCATATTTTTGTTCATGATGGCATTCGTTGTTGCTCTCGATGACGGATGGCTCCGCTTTGGTAGATTGTTCTGAAGTATGAATACACTTTGCAATTTTAAATATAGGTCTTTTTGCAATAATTTTTCTTCTTCTATCTTGTGACAATAAATATAATTCCCCTACTCAAGTCTGTTAATTCACAACTTTCGGAGCCAAACTGTCGCTTCTTCCCTACTTTATCTAATCTTACTTTGTTAGTTTTAATTACATAATCTCCACCTTCCCTATCTTTAACGAAAGATATCCTGTTATAGAACCTGTTGTAAAATGCACGATTTATTCTCTTTTTATGTTAAATAAGCAGCTTCTCTCAACCGCAAGGTAAATAAAGAGATCCAGAACTGAAAGTTTTCAAACAAATTACCAGCTTAACTTGCCCCTTAGCGTTTGACTGTACTGTTTAAACAAATTTAGAGGAGTTAATTCAAAGTTTGCAGGAATTCGGGGTTGTTCTTCTATTACGGAAGTAGCGTTGATATATCTTTCATTGAATTTACAATGCTTGCTAAAAAAGCGTGTTCATCACTAAAACAGGAATATCTTAGCAGTTCCGCTTTCCATGTCCGTGTTAAGGTGAAAACAATTTTTCACTACGGGAAGCACTTCTGTTTTATATGACCCTTGATAAAACCCTTTTATTATCAACAGTAGTTACAAATAATGGTCCTAGCAACATTTGGTTCCAAGATTTATATTATTACTCTGTGAGCATTAGGATTACTATTTCTTCACTCACACTTAAAGCCGTTAATTATTCTCCAACTACGCGATCACGTGAACGGACCATGCTGAAACAGCTCTTTACAAGTTTTGCAGTCCAATGTTTCAAGGCAAAATGTTATGTAAGCCAAAAGAGGTCATGTCTTCAAACGGAAAGCTAATGATAAAGCAAACGTCCAAGCGGATCCAAAAAAACCTCTTGCAGCCGATAGCACTGGTACAGGGGGAGCACGAGACTGAAATGCGAGTGTGAACAATACATTAGGTTACCAGGCGTATTTAGCATTTGACGCACAGTCAGACATGTAAATAACAATGTGACAGGTTTTGTTTTCAAGCAATACTTACATACTAGTGTTTAACCATGGGCCACTACACACGCTGGGCCCTGCAACGGGAAAGATCGGAGTCTATTCGAATTATCAGCAGTTGCTTAAAAACGTTTTGGTACCCTTTACTAAAAAGAAACATAGGATCCTTGTGAATTGATGAATGCCATAGCAATATTATTAACGCAATTTACAATTAGTTACTGTCTTGAAAACAATTACCAAATATGCAATTAAACATTCTTAACACGGCACTACACAACGGCATATTTCACGATATATAATCCTCCGCGTAGCGTGTTGTATACAAATATACAAATACAAAGAAATCTATGCTACATATCCATCTTTTTATGTGCTTTTGGTCCTTAGACAATTGTTACAAGTTTTTTCTATCTGTAAGCATTGAATAGTTTTAGTTAATTTTTCTCCATAAAAGACGAGTGCTTTATTTCTTAGTCTTATACTATAAGTAAATAATACTTGGTAAATATAGTCAAATATAGGAAATTATGTTTTAATGTAAAATATGCTATTTCATTTTACATTGAAAATCGTAGTAGTATCATGTATTGAATTTGGTGTAAATATTTTGGATAGTATTGTATTCTGTGTCCTAAGCAGAAAGAAATAGCTAAAACTTAATGCGTTGTTGAAATAGAGTGCTTGGTTATTAGTTATAACTATAGCTCTTCTAAACTGATTACGTCATTGAAATAAGCTCAGTTTACTGCTTCACTCTGGAAAGTGTTGCTCAATTTGGGCATTTCGTTTGAACAAAGCATTTCGCTGCAAGAGATAATAATTATTTAAGGATATTTTGCACTAGATATTTAAGTCGTCCTAGAAGAATTATAAGCCAGTCAAAATATATCTTTGTGAACCCTTGTTAACTATTTCACAGAGGTTCCCAAGCAGGTCAAAGAAACATATTTACAGTTATATTTATAAATTTGATTGATAAAGCGCTTACGTAATATATACTGAATTGCAAAAGAAACTTAACATACAAAAACTAAGTTATATTTCTTATTCTTAATTTGTTTTGCTTGAAGCTTTAAATAATTGTTAGTGACCTAAATCTGCGACACAATCTATTGTTTTATTCCAATACAATGATTACCAAGGTGTTAATGTGGTATAAAGCTCTAAACGATATTGATAGGCAGGAGTTCGTTCTGCTTGAGTTGATTGTTAATTTTTACTATCAGTTGTTTCAAAGAAAGATATTGCAACGTTTCTGCGTAAATTTTGGTTTAAATATCGAGCACATAAAGATGCCTGGACTTCCGCAAAACTGTCGCGACCACGCTATTGGCATGCTAGAAGCTGGTGTACCACTCAGCCAAGTGGTACGGCGCTTTGACTGTAGCCAATTTACAATATACCAGTTGCAAAGGCGATATAATGGAACTGGGAGCACTCGGGACCGACCAAGAAGCGGCCGCCTTCAAGTAACTACGCCAAATCAGGATCACCGGATCCGTTTGATCCACCTACGCGATCGGTTTCGCAGTGCTACAAGCAGAGTGATGGAGATCCCAGGCACAGCCAATAACCGCATAAGTGCAAAAACAGTCATCAAACGTCTTCGTGAACACGGATTACGCGCTCGGGGACCTTGTGTTGGGGTTGTCTCAAACGCTGGGAGACGTATACGACGCCACACGTGGGCTGATAAACACCATCGTGGAGGGTTCGTGTTCGAAATCCGATTCCTCAAAACCAAGCTCAGGTTTGACTGACTTATCATGTCGATGCCCCTCGGATCCGTGCTTTACGCCAAGCACGGTATTGAGGACACTCAAGTCGTTCAATTCTGTGCACGCCGAAATTGTGACAGTCGCATCTTTTGTCAGTGTGGATTTTGCAGACGCTTAGGGGTATGGATCATTTTGTGTAAAATTATATTAAAGAATCAGTGAATCTTGCATTCTTGTGAGTATGAAAGTAATTGAATAAATAATTTTCTCAAAATGATATATTTCATTTGCATGTTTAGTTTCTTCTGTCCTTCGGAACACGTAACCAAGATCCGGGTAGTCTCAAATACGGCTACATTTTATTTACATGAAATAAGTACGTTTCTAAGACCAAAGAACATATTACTCCTTAAGGTACAGCAACTAAACTCTCATCATGTTGCTTTGGCTTTGTAACTTCAAACCCATGAACTCTCAGAAAAAACACAGTAAAACCTCAATAAACAGGACATAAATAGAACTGAGCAGATTTATCCGGCTTAGAGAAAGTGTTATGTATATTGGAAGCTCTGCATTTTCTACACTTTAAATGCAATATCGGAACAATAATTAAGCTACATAAAGAAGTAATGTGTTTCACCAATGGGAACATGACCTGTTTGGAAGCCTCCCCATTTTTGCCCCATACGTGGATAATGCCCCTTGAAAATATATCAGATCTATGCTTTGCTCTTTCGCTTGGAACTTTGAACAAGTTTTACCCATCAAAATGTACCTTGTAGTTGAATGGAGTACTTATACCATCTCCATATTGTGTATTGAACTTTTTAATGAATAAATTGATCACAACTGCACCTATCAAACTAGAGACTTCGTTTAAGTTCTGACCAGGAATGAAACATCTTACTCACAATTATGAATTTTCACCAAATGTCATACATGCCAGTTTGGGCTGAATATCGCTCAGTGAAATTTCGTTCGACGATATGTCGCTTAGCTAAATGTCGGCAAACCTAAGATACCATTTACTTAACTTGTTACCCATTCTGAGAAGTTCGTAAAATTGATGCGACAGTTTAGAAGGAGACCTTTTAAGGCAATTTTGCAAGGAGTTTTTCACCGAGATTCATTTGGCAATGCACCCCCTATTTCATCCATGTTAAATATGTAATTTGATTCGTTTCCATCAGTAATGCTTTGTAATTATGCTATCCGATTTTGATCAAATCAAGATTAATGTTATAGTGCTTCGAAAATTATTCAAGCCTCCATTACATGCCTTAAATTCGACAAGCCCCAATGGCATTGCAAATGCTTTTGCATTATCCTGCAGTAGAAGTTCCATAAAGAGGGCTTTGACTCCTAACTATGAATGCAGATAAACTTAAAATGGGGGTTATGATACAACGCATCCATCTATCGATTGATCTATCTATCTATCTATCTACCTATCTATCTGTTTAAAGAAATAAGTGACAAGTATTTTTCTCTCACCACTTAATACTTTTGTTCGATGTGGGATTTTAATTCAAGCGTTCCGCGCTGCCTTACTTACTGGAATCCGCAAAAACCACCATATAAGCATAACTTTATCTTGCTGTTGAAGATGATTTTTTTAACTTTCGAAGATATCAGTTATTTAGTGTTTTCAATCTTTGTGCTAATTCCATAATTTACTTTATAAACTTTAAGAAACCACCTTTAAGAGCCATAAAATGGCTCTAAAATAATGCCTTTACTTTAAGGCCGCTTTTGGTTTGTCCCGATTTTGTCTTTAATTCAGAGCTCTCAGGTGCAAGTGTATGAATACCACGAACCATAGTGTGAATAAATTTTTAGCCTAATGTAAATGAATTATAGGCTATGGAAAATAATAAAAACAGGCAATTGTTAAAGATGAATGAAAGAATACTTCGATGTCAAATATTTTTGACGTGTTTTTTCATTCTTAAGAAAAAAGTGTGAACCACAGAATTGCACTAAAAATATAACTAATGGCAACAAATATACAAATTTCATGCACCTTCAGGATTTCAAGTATTCCATATTCCACTTCTCATTATATGGTTAAAATAAGCCATTACAATGATGCAATTTCAAATAACGATTATTTTATTGCCTCTTTAAAGCAACTTATTTACAAGTTATTATGGTAATTTTGTTAATTATCTCGTTGAAAATATTAAAGCAAAACAAAAGTCAAGAAATGGAATGGATCTCATTCTAAGGGTTCTTACTTATTTTAATAAGTAAGAAAGTCGATGTATCGCAAAAACCTATCTCATTTCAACTTCAGCGAGTTAAAAATTTTCAAATTTACAAATACAAGCTTTCAGCTAAAATAAATCCGTCCAAGCAATCGCTTGAAAATGTACAATAAAATATGAAAACATATATAAAGCAAAAAGTAAATAATTGTTTAACAACGCGGTCGCATATTTCATCAGGAGTCCACCGGAGTAGATGTTGATAGAATAGATCCTGAAAGAACTGACTGATGAACAAATGGTATAAAAGCAAGGAAGCAAAAGAAAAAACACATAACTGCAGACTTTTAATCAACAAGAAAAAGGGAAGCTTTTGTATGTATTTTACTATAGGAAAGTGGTACCGCTTAATAGTTTTCTGGAGGTGCTTAAAAGTTTGTTCAGAATTCTTGAAAGTATTTGTTTTCCATTGAAAGCAAATATGTTACTATATCAATGGTATTGACATCGTACTTTTCAGGTTCACATAATGACATTGATCAAACTTCCATATGTGGCTGCTGCATCGACCAGACCAAATCGCAAAAATAGTCAAAATGGATTTGACATTATCGTGTTTCAACGTTTTTTAACATTTATTTTGGTTGTGATCTAACAACTCTTTCTAGCGTTTTATCAACGTTCGTGGTACAGCTACTTTTTCAGATGTCTATGTGAAGTGATTATTACATGGCTGAAACATGGCGCAGCTGTGAATAGAGGCATTGTGGATGAGAAATATGCGAAAATTTTATCTCATCATCGTATCAGTCCTATTTTAATATGCTTATCCTTAAGAGCGAACTTAAATTCAGTGTTATTCGACCATTTCTCATTAAAATTTTTAACTTAATACATGTACAAGTGGCAAAAGGATATAACTACTGAATAACTCTGGTTGAACATAAATTGCTCAATTACATCATTAGAAATGTTCAGTAACATCGAACATTGAGTTAAGAAGACTGAAGTGCAGGTTTGGCTTTTGAACTGGCCGCGTATTTTGCATCAATATCGAGCGATTTTATTCAAACAATTTAGGCTTTAACATTGCACGAGCTCAATTAATATCATGTGTAAAATATCAAAATTTGCAAAATCAGAAAAAACGTGAACACTTCATTTCGTATTTTTCATAAAATAGTTCCACTGTATCAATCTGAGTTTTAAACCACAGCCCTGTAAGACACGCCACCTTCTGTGTAATATAATTATATTTCAAAAATGTCATTTTCTGCTGCGACGGGTGCGATTGGCATCTTGCCTACTACGTGGAGACACGTGGGATCTCAATTTTTTAAAATATGCCATTATTTTCTCAAAAACTGACTTAATTGACTTAACTTAATGGACTCGCACAAAAATTTAAAGTAAATGTAAGGTTTTTAAAGTAAAATCATGCAGAAATTGAAATGACTTCCATTAGAAAAACAAGTTCAATGTGAATATTGTAAAACATGAGAATGGAAAATAAAACATACTTGTAATAAGGAGAAAAAACCTTATGAAAAGAATAAATTAAAGGTGAATAGCAGGCCCACCATTATGCTATGAGTACTGAGTATTTACTGTTTTGCTATAACTTATATCAAAAACTGAATCAAGCTAAATTAATGATGGATCAATACCTCTTACGGAGATGTGTGTAAAGATACATTATCATGACTGGGTCACATAATGGGAATACAAAAATCTTTTCGAAAAAGTCTATGATACCGTAATGTTGTGACAATGACACAAAAATCCGCGACAGATCTGCAGCCACTTCCCCATATAGTACCCGCGTATAAGCAAAAAAAAGGAATGAAAAATTTTAAGATTGATGCTTGTCAATTTAATATCACACCCCATGCCATAATTCATTTCCTTGGACAAGGAGCTGCCCAGATTAATTTGTCTCAAATCAATTGAACTTCATATTTAGAAAAATGCTAGTGTAGAAGATAATGTTTCTTTTCTTGCTAAAATAAAGGTTATACCAGTTTAGAATAAATGGTAAAAATTTCACGAGAATACATTTATTAGAACTGTATGATTAAGATATAGTGTCACGTCAACAGAAGAGACTTAAATATTAAAATGGCTATATTTTGTAGATTCCATCTTCAGGGGAGAAAAAGGCCTGATATATTGATAAATAAGTGTCTTGTTGAAGTATTTGTTACATAAATACAAAATTTGAACATGATATTGTATAAGTAAAGTGCATAGATTAGAGCTCTTTTACTCTTGATTACTAACAGATGACATTTAACTATTAATTATATGGCCTTAAAGTAAAAAGTGAGAACATTAAAATTAAAACTCATTTGTTAGTAATTAATAATACCGATCGCTGAAGAATATCCATTTAAAACAGCTTTTTAAATAATTGTTTTGTTTATTTTGACAAGTACAAAATTTAATTTGACTTTATTCAGCATCCTAAGAATTTTAAGAATTTAACATTTTATCGTACAATGAGGATAGAAGATGAATTCATCAAAGGACGGCTTTTCATTTTGAGTGTTTTGCCCAATTTTGGACTTATTTCTGTTCTGTTTAAAATGTTGATTTTTAAAAAAGTGACCCTAACTAGCTGAGAAATTTCAAGTTTAAATAAGAAATCGACCCTAAAATGTCCTTTCATTGGAGAACTTACCCTAATTTTTGTGCTCGCGCTTTTAATCCTCATGCAAGAAAGACATGAAAAACTTCAAACTGGTGAATGATAAAATGGCATTATAAGTGTGACGTAATATCAACGTGTTTAATTACCATTTTACTATATTTTGTAGGAAAAAAGGAAACAAAAATTTTGGGAAATGCTAAGCCATGGAAAATTTCGATAAATAAGTTTGATCCGTATTCAGTCTGTCTTATTCGAGAAAACATATTAAAAAATCGGTGACTATTTTACTTGTTTTTTAAGTCTGAGATCCCAGTACCAAATTTCCAAAAATTGTTTATGTTATGCTTATAGTGTGCTTATCAATAACATTACTAGAATTCAGTGTGGTATAGCTTTATTTTTTGTTTATTTGTGGGCTTCAATAGTATTTTGATTTATTTTGCATTCCTATTCACTTTCTATGCTTCTTTAATTCTGAAGATTTGCTTGGGATTTGTTTTGAATTTTGAATATTAGTGGAAATTTCTCGGAGTGTCTTTGCCCAAAGAAGAGCCTAGAAGTAAAGTGTTGTATGCAAATGGAAATACGTAATTCACGTTTGTGTCCAGAGTCTTAAAAGGAATTCACTTCTGTGTTCAGCGTCCTAAACAGTAACAGAATTTTGTTTTTGCCAAATTATGTAAATACGAGAGACACATATTGCACAGGAGTTTGCTTAAAGGGCACAACATAATGTATTGCCTAAAAATCAAATTTTGCAATATATCCTTCGGACGAATGCTTGCAAAACTGTTTAGAAAAGGATGCTCTTATGAATAGAATATGTTTTCAACAAATATTATTTTGCAATGGTACCCGAAATTCAAGTTTTTTTTACAGAAACCATGTATAATTGATTCTAGATTTATAAACATATATTCCACACTATGTTTAAAGCAGCTGTAACATATATCAAGTCTTATTACAGATACTTGCAGGAAAGCTTTCCACAACTATATTGATAATATCCTGAATATTTTATATATGTTACCGGGTATGTGTAGAATCAGGACATCAGTAGATACAGATGCCCTGAAATGTATGCGTGGTATGCTGTGTATGAATCAAAACAGATATAACTAGTCTCGCTTGAGATGGAGGAGACTTACATAGCGCTGATAGAATTATGAGCTCAGATTTTGCTCGTATGGTGAACTTTGTATGGTGGTAGGATTATACGTTATGTAACAAGTAGTAGTAATTACCTCAAGGGTATTGGAAACTGGGAACCATTAAATAAACTTTGTCTTGATTTTGGCTGGATTTTATTCACAACGCTTTTCCGCATTAATATACACAATACAAAGAGACATGATTTAACACTGATGCCCCTAATTAAAATACAAAACTCTGCCCTTGACATAGTGCTACATACCGTGAAAAGGGGGCGGGAGGGTGGGACGCTTCATAATTCCGAGTAACTCTAAATCCTGATTTTTAACCCGTAAGCCTTCTAACCAACAGCTATATACATGCAGCAATTCAGATTATAACATTTCAACTATCTCCGTTTTAACACTGGCGCGCTACACGAAAAATGAGTTCTCATTCAGGAGAAAGCCTTCAGATCCACACGATGCGCCACTCACATTATTTATCAGCCAATGAACGTTCCCGAATAACAAACAACGACTGCCCCTTGCTGTAATTAGGAGATTTTATTTACCAACAAAATCCTAATAATTACCTCAAGGGTATTGGAAACTGGGAACCATTAAATAAACTTTGTCTTGATTTTGGCTGGATTTTATTCAAAACGCTTTTCCGCATTAATATACACAATACAAAGAGACATGATTTAACACTGATGCCCCTAATTAAAATACAAAACTCCGCCAAACACCAGCAAAAAAAAAAAAAGAACTTAAAATAATATAATAGAAACCAGATGGACAGTAATACCCTAAACCATCTATCAACAGAATTAATGGGAAATATATATATATATATATATATATATATATATATATATATATATATATATATATATATATATATATATATATATATATATATATATATATATATATATATATATATATATATATATATATACAGCGGAACCTCGACATCGGATTACCTATCTATTGGGACCACCTCTGAAATGGGGCACATTTTTTTTCGTCCCGAATGCGCTCCATAGACTTCAATGGTTAAGGAAACACCCAATTGGGACCACCTCGGAACGGACCACTGCCACCTTTTTCGGTCCCGAGCACTCAAATTGTCTGAGATCGGACCACTGTGGGACAGAGGGGAAATTACTGTAACTGTGCGGCACATTATTCACAACGCTTAGCATGTTGCCGTCTGGGATATTGTTGCTAGGGATTGTGATAACAAGTGTGTAAACAGAAAGAGACTTTATTTGGTTAACTGTTGTCTAAACATTGGCATCTGACAATATACAAACTTACTGTCTTCCGTCTTTGGGCAGAACCTTTAGCGCGCTATAATCCTTAAGCCACTGTTACCGCCCCGCTAATTTTTTTAAACACGTGTTTAAAACTTTCCCGGAGTCCAACCACGTTGAAAATGTGAAAGTATGAAATTTTGTGTGTCTATAACAAATAGATTGTTAATCAGTGGAGACGTAATAGATAATTGTAAACGAATATAACTTTCATCGTGTTCGGACATTAAAGTTGAATCTATGGCAAACTCACAACATTTTACCCCAGAATGACCAAACCTCCCAAATGGGACTACCTCTGAAATAGGGCACATTTTTCCGGTCCCAAGGGTGCTCCGATTTCAGAGGTTCCCCTATATATATATATATATATATATATATATATATATATATATATATATATATATATATATATATATATATATATATATATATATATATATATATATATATATATATACTGTATATACTATATATATATATATATATATATATATATATATTGTATATATATATATATATATATATATATATATATATATATGCAGGTATCACTATGGCAACATATAGGTGACATATTGACGCCTATTATAATGGTATGCATTAAGTCAACAGATTTTGTGTCGACGTATTACTTTACATAAAGTAAAATTAGATGTTAAGGTAAACAGAATCAAAACCAAAGTAAATGCATGTGTACTGATATTGTTTTATACCGAACACATTGCTTTATACCAATTTCAAATGACAGACACACAAGTTAATTGCTGGAGCATAATATAATGCGTTTCTCCTGAATTTCCTAACCTACTGCAAGCAAAGGGAATAAATAAAAATTATTTTTGAAACCGAACTGCTAAGAGTTGTACAGATTTTGGACACAAAAATTGGAAATCAAACTACTATTTTGGAAACAAAATTGGAAATCAAACTACACGACAAGACTAAATTTAGGGTTATTTGAAATGGATGGGTGGGGGCTGTCTTTTTATCATTTGTGCAGAAATATTGGGAAATATAATCAGTCAAAGCGATAATATATAAGGGTTGCAGCAGGGCCCTAATGTGCATAAACTGAAACAATTAAGAGTCAATTAAACAAATCCCATCGATACTTACTGTTTGAAACTCTTATTGCACTTGCCACAGGTACTCTCATAAGATTCAATAGAGAGACGTCGTTTCTTGTGTTTCTGAGCCCGATACAAAAATCAGAATATTTTTAACATGAGATTTGCATAGAACTCATTTAATATGCTAAGTGTTAATATAGGTGGAAATGGAACTGAAAAATGAACATTGTAATGAAAAATTAAAAATATGACAACTCGCCTCCGCATTTAAATATTTAAATATAGAAGAAGAATATACCAGCAAAAAGCTTAGAATTTTGACATTAATCCAGTCTTTGCAGAGCCAAGAAAACACAGAAGCATTATGATAGAATTATGATAGAATACAAAAAGAGCTAAACAAATATATACGTTTGTGCAAATTATCCAAAATATGAAATTTTTGTACAAAGATATGAGGGAGGAATTTTTGGGTGGAATAAAATTGTACGCCTTCGTGTTTAACCAGTGGGAGGACGGCATTCCTTATTAAGGTGTTTTTACAAGACACCTTTAAAAGTATGCGCAAAGATTAATACACTCAGAGCAGCACTTGAAATATATTGCCTCAAAATAACAAGGAAATTTTAGTTTAAGACAAAAGTATATTTTTGCAAAAAAAGGTAAGACAATGGTGTAATACACATCACAGAGCTGTATTAATCGACATTCGGCTCTTGTAAGCATGATGTCCGTTTTTTGTGGTTGGATGAATGTGAGTTAAAGAAATGCGAGACAAACGCAAGGTGGTGTCTACTGTAATGACCTAATGATTTAATATAAAAACAACAAATCCAAACAAAATCTGTAGTGGCAAAAGAATACACTCTGGACTGATGCTGACTCGCTTAGTTAACAGTTATAATCGGTATAAAAAGCATGGATGCGGACTTGCAAGGATTAGTTCAGCCGAGTTTCAAGCAGCAGTATGAAAAGAGCAGTGCAGGATTAGCTTTTATCACTTAAGTCAGGTCGATCTTAAAGCGTTATTCCTAATCCTAAGTATCTCCTGAGATACAGCTCGGACTGCGAAAATGAAACTTGAAACTTGAACTACATGTGCTGAATCATCGCATCTCCACTGCCCGAATTACTGCATGATGTTATAAAAATCTAAGTCTTATTTCCTAAAGGTCTTTTTAAATCTTGTCTTTTTACCCGTATCTATCTGCTCGTCTTTAGAAACCGTTCAAAGCAAGGCCGCTAGAACTACCATTCCTCGGGGCAATGATCTTTCGGCGATGGCGTCAAAAATGCCACTTAGCTGAAAAATCATGACAGCAGCCAAAGGAGTACAGCCAATTATTGGGTAAATCTATAGCAAAACCCTACGATTGTGTTCAAGCAAACTGGGAGTCTCTTTCTGTACCTTTTGCACCCTTCCTAGTATTTCTTTTCTCTTTGCATTGTCAGACTCTTGAATAAAACATGAATGCTTTCTTGTGAATTTTACCGGTTAATTCCTGGCCTTTTGGGTTGGAGAGGTTATTGCAAAAGGAGCAACTTCAAGGTTTTACTCAACTTTATTTATCTTAACGTCTGATTCAGGTGACGCAGTAAGCGCACTAAAGATTTTTAAAATCATGCTGTACTATATAGCTAATTCACCACACTGCTTCATGATAGGGTGATATTGAGATTCGGCAGGATATGCGTTGGCTTGAGCACCGAGAAAAAATGTAACGTTCAAAAAGGGGAAAAAAGATAGATGTTCATTGCCATTTTATGTTCATTCTCATTGTTAATATGTGCTTAAGCTGAAGGATTTTAATTAATTTCGAAAAGGTAAATGATAAACAGCCTTAAAAGAGAATGATTTCTGGTGTCATTTGGTGTTGCAGTTTTAATTAATTGCCTTCTGGCTTGAAGACAACTCGTGCGTTTTCCTTCCTTCGATTCCCTGCCCTTTCTCTTGCTTGAGAAATTCATGTGCCATGACTTGATATATGTTCCTGTCACTAAAAAGACTGGCAGATAGGAAAGTGGTCCAACAAATCACCTTGTGGAGAGACTGCAAAGTATTGGGGAAAACTCTAGGTGATTCAAGCATGACTTAAATTCACTCAAACCCAGTGACTATGGTGCATTTAGTTTTGTAACCAGTTAATTGACAGAATTTCATGCTTTTGGCAATCAAATACTAGACTAGAATTTTCACATTTTAAACAGCAAGAGTCTGACTGGATAAACAAAAAGAAAGTAAATTTATTCAGTTATTTGTTTACTTAAGTAAGAAGGAACACAGTAATATTTTGGTTAAGAAGTTCCCGTGCATCCCTTTTTTGATTTTCTGAAGAATTTTATCTCGAATGGTTACTGCTCGTCTTTCCCTTCTGAGGACAATACCTGTGGGCCTAATTTCCAGGAGACTTTGCAATAATTACCTCAGTAATACAAGGTAAGAGGATTTGGTACAAGAAGCACGAAGCATGATGTAGAAATTCAACTTAAAACAAGTGAGTATTGCTCAGCGGGACTGGAGTTTCTTTGTGAAGGAAAATGCCAGAAATCAGACCATCAGTGGGACTGGATTAATGTCTCCCGTTTTCCAAGGTCGTCTTATTTGTGTGGAATTTTAAAAATGGCAGGTATTTAACCAGGATTATTGAAAAGTGGTCCTATTACTGAGCTGGTCCCATTTCCAGACTGGCCCTATCCCAGGGTTTTTTGCGGTGCTTTCTTGAAACTGCAAAGTTTTAATTTTCTGCTCAGCTTTATTACAAAATCAAAGAATCTTAATTAACTGTAAAACCAAGGCAAATCTAGAATACAGAATCAACCGTTTAAACCTAAAGTATTTGTGCAAATGCATCATTTCTTCAGAGCGACATATACTTTTTTACCAGTTTTAAGCCACCTGAAAATTCATAAAAATTCTTCTTCCGCAATAATTTTTCTTTCAGTTATTAGTTATTCCCGTCCACTCTTTCTAAATCTAAGGCTACTAAATTTCCAAATTTTAACGGATTTCTTTCTTTTTTGGGGGACGAAATTGACGGGTTGGTGGAGCTGACACATAAGACATGTAACTTACATCAACTGAAGTAATTATTAGGTGTTAATAATGAGACTTGCTTCAGATGATTTGGCATTATTACAAGAAAAAGATGTCAAAGGTGGCACTTTAGAAGATGGTATAAATGTATTTTCATGCATAGGAAATAGCGAAATAAGCACAAACGTCCACATTGAGTGTCCTATCAATGGTGTTTCTGAATTCAAGCTTACTAATTTTCCAGATTTGACCCCAAAGCTTAAGTAAAATCAAAGTAATTTGGACCAGCAGTTCGATCGAACTGTTATTTTTATTCTCAAAGCTAAGGGCTCTTGTTTGTACCCAATCGATACGAAGTGTATTTTATGGAAATAAGTATTTATTTTTTGATAGCACTGACAAGATATAATAAATGCCAAGTCTCACTCATGTATAGCAATTAGCATGCTCACCAAATATTAATAATCGCGATCTATGACAGACAAGGGTGTTACACTGGGTGACAAATTGTTGCTATAGTTTTAGACGCAATAACTTATGTGGCATTTAGCGTGGAATATGGATGGCCCATTTGCAACGGAAATGAGAGATGTTACAATGTCAGTAAAAAGAGATACCTTTAGATCCATTAACCTTGTGTCAAGACTTTCCGAATAATTTAATGAATTCTGTGTCATGTTCTTTTGAACACAGCCTTCTTTTAGGTAAGGGGTACGAAAAAAGGAGGCAAAAATAATTGTTTTCAAGGCAAAATTTTGAATGGTCGTTTAAGGTATCTCAGAAAACAAAATTCTAAAAAGTTAATTTTTTCACCTAGTTTTTGTGCCTTTAACGGTTTATGATTTCTCATTTTCAAAAAAAAAACAAAAAAACTCAGGGTTATTTTGTAAACATGACATAAATCTAGAACGGCTCGTGCAGTTCAACTAGCGTATTTATAATTGTAGATGGGATACCCACACACCTTTTTACGAATCAGCAGTGTGCATTTTCTTGATACCAAATTCTTTTTTATTGTCTAGTTTTATTCTAAAGCAAAGAGCAAGTTAAATGTTTACTTTCTTAAACGCAATTGAACTAGTGAGTGTTGCAGCATTGTCTTAGAATTTCTCTAAGAACAAGGAGCGAGTTATTCTTTAAAGGAAAAGCGAATGACTTGGTCTTCTTTCATGAAAGCGTAAAAGAGACGTGTAGTCACCTTGTGATATCTCTATTACGTCCAGCAACATTATATGTCAAACATCATATGCTTGAGCCATTACCAATGCACCAAACGAGAAGATGTTTGGCATCAGATTTGCATGGAACTTATTTAATATCTTAAGCGTTAATATGAGTAGAAATGAAACTGAAAAAGAAAAATTCGATGAAAAATTGAAAATATTGCAGGAAGAATTATGCAAATAAATAGCTTTGGAATTTGAAAATTAATCCATTCTTTGTCAAGCCAAAAAGCTGAAGAAGCGGTAAGATAAAACAGACAAAAAGAATAACCAAGTATATACTTGTATATAAATTACCTAAGATATGAAGTTCTTAAATAAAGATACGAGGAAGGTGCATTTTAGCAGGTTTTTGGTGAAATGAAATTGTACGTCTTTGTGTTTAACCAGTGTGGAGTCTGCATTCCTTATTAAGGTGTTTTACAAAAACCTTTAAAAGTATCCTCAAAGATTAAGATACTCAGAGCACTCAAAATATATTTTCTGAAGTAAAGAAACTTTACTTGAGGCAAAAGTATATTTTTGCAAAAAAAATATGGTAAGACAATGGTGTAATGCACATCCACTGAGAAGAGCAAGGGAATTGGCTTTCTTTTACTCAGTTTAAGACAAAATATAACATAAAACCAACTTAAGAACTCGTTCTGTAGTTTGAAACGCTATCAAATAATGTGTACTCTTTTTAAATGCTGTAATAGAGAAAAGACCTTCTATAAACTTCATATATAAATTATTTAAGTTTGTCAGTGGAACATATTTGGGAGATCTCGAAGTCCAAAACAAACAGTTGATGACCAGTTTTTCTTTAACTGGTGAAACGCACATCTAAATAACAGAATGATTTCTGGAAGAAAATATTACGGAAGACGTTGCGTATAACAGTTATCTACCTGAACAAAGCTGTGCATCAGAACCAAAACTGCTTTCTCTACCGTTTAAGGTGATACATAATATTATTCATTGTGACGTAAATCTCGCTAGTTGAAACATAAAGGGTAGTGGCATGTGTAAAATAAGCAGCAAGGGTTACGTGACAAACATTATTCCATGCTTTCGGAGCATGTGAATTAACAAAATCTTAGTTTGCTTAAAATCTTAAGACCTATTGACCCCTCGAACAACATTGTTAAATGTTTAAAGATTGAAGACTTTACTTCTGTAGTCACAGGCAACGCAGTCTTATATTTCTTATGTTAAAATATATTTGTTACTTGAGAATTTTTGTGATTCCGCTTTAAATTTATCAAAGGATGATTGTTACTAAGACAGTGTTATTCGAAAAGAGGTTCAGTGTAAAATCAAGGAAAGTGAAGGCTTTGTTATATGTGGTTAATCAAGCATGGTATGTATAAAAATTGTTTGGAGTAATGTTTTGAACACTGCGACATTCAACTCTTGTAAAGATGGTGTCCGTCTTTGAAGTGGATTGAGCTTTCAGTGTTCACAATATCAAATAACATGCTGTTCTGAGGCTAAAGCTGAGGTAATTGATAAAACTCGATTGCCCGGTAAGATAAAATACAAAGTAAAGTTGTAGGTTTTAGCCACAAATTTCACTCCAATATGTTTTCTCGCGTCTTGGGAAAATTATGAGCCCATGGGCGCGGTAGGCATGGTCACCAAGGACTTGTTGCTCGTGGAACCCAAAAGCGTGGAGGACAGCAGGAAGCGGACTGTCAGGTCTTTGGAATTCAAAACATCGTCCATACAAGTGAAAATAACAGTTTCAGTGGTGATAAACTCACTTGCGTTGTAGTACTCAGGATACGGAGGAAAGGCCTAGAAGTGTCGCTACTTCTTGCCCTTGAATCCGTTATGTCGATTGGCGAATCCCCCTTTCTGCTCGCCTTTGCCTTTTAGCTTGGGGTGGGTTGCCTGCAGTCAGAGTAGAAGGATCCGTAATGGTAGTTTCTGCATCAATGAAGGGGCCTAAAGAGTAAAGGCCTGTAAGTTCATTGTGCGGAAACACTTTAAGAAAGTACTTCATAAACGAGTTGGAAGAGGACCAACAGCCTGTTTTAAGTATGTCTGATAGAGAAAAATTACAGATGGCTGAGGAAGTTTGCGATTTGACCGACATGGTGAGCCTTACCCTTACATTCGTTTTGGAGGCCCGTATCGGTCTGTGCTCGCTCCTAAGCTGCCAAAAATAACCTTTTAATGTAATTTAAGATAGTCTATTTAGAAAGGCCCTTATTGAATTTTGGCATGAAGGAGGCAATGAGACTTTCTGAACGGCATGTCTCTGAGATCAAAAGATATTGCCGTAGTGCTCTGACCGGGCACCAAGAAACATGACCTTCGGTAACTTGCTCCTTTTTAGGCCCGGGAGTGTCCCCACCTTGGGTGACAATAGGGGTCTTATCCATAAAGCCAGCTATTAGGGTAAGGAAAACCTTGTTCCACTCACCGTTTTCTTTTCTCAGTTCTCTGTCTGATGCATGAATTCGATTCTCCATTTACCGAACGCTAGGGCTAGCAAGAATTTAAACTATTTTTGCGGAAATGGTTTCCTCACCTAAAATGTCTTGGCATTGTAAATATCGCAGTACTAGTGATAGGTCCCTTTGGACTACATTGGACTGTGAAGGAGGGAAATTTACCTTGAAGTGCCTGATTAACTGTGACAATGCCGTATCCTCACCAGGGCCGTAGCCAGTGGATCCTTTAAGTCTAGAACCAATCTATGGATCCTGCATTTAATTGTCCTTCCGTAAAAAGATGGTCTAAGAAGTCCGCTACGGAGGAGGCTTGGAAAGGGTCTAGCTTAGAGGTCCCGCACCAGGAGGCAAACTTGTTCCACTGCGACCGGTAAACCTCCGCTATGGATTGTTTGTAGCTGTTTACTACCTTTTCCACCACGTGCTTGGAAAACCCTTTTTCTTTGGAAACGTCGGGTTAGGCACCACAGGTGCAGGTTTAGTAACTGTGGGGACGGGTCGAAGTGGTGCCAATGGGGTTGAGATAGAAGGTCTCTGTAACAAGGTATCGGAACTTGATCACCTTCACAGCGGAGGAGCAGAGTGAACCTCGGGGCCTCTGGGGACAACGGGGATATTAGTAGCAGAGTTGTTGGCCTCAGCTGGATTATTCTCGGTAGCACTTGGTGGAGGATCGCTTAAGGGGGGATGCATAAAACACCTCCCGTGTGTCCACTGCCCAAGCTGTTTAATCCGGGCCCGGGAACACAAAGTCGGTAGTCGTGTTGTATGTGCATTGGCAAAGAGGTAGTCATGGGAATTGACGTGACACCCATTGAAAAGACTACTGGGCAAGGCATCACTCTGTCTGAATAACCTGGCCTATCATGGAGGCTAAGTCGGCCAGGACATTGCGTTTTTTTGAGAGCTGACGGGCAGTGATGCAGATCTTGTGTTCCCATGCAAATAACAGGATTTTTTAAGGTTCCTCCTTGCCTGTTTACGCACGCAACTGGTATGGAGTTGTCCAGGAGAATTCTGACACTCTTGCCTTGAGTTAATTTGATAGCTTGTTCAGAGCTATCCAGACCACTCGGAGTTCCAGCCATTTGATATGGTACCTGTGAAAGGCGGTTGACCATTTTCCTTTCCACATTCGGCCCTGGAGGGGAGGCACCACCAGAGGAGGGGAGAGAGGGTGAATTGGGAAACTGTCATTGTGGCCTTGGGGGACCTTTTCTGTACTAGGGACCGTCTTACTAACGTTTGAAACGGTCTGTAGTGCAGAAGGTCCACTGGGACCGTCTTCTTGGTCTTCACTAATAGACCAAACAGTGATTCCATGGCTTGTACCCTTACTTTTTGGTTTGCAGAAATTTTTTGAATAGCCTGTGAAATTTTCTGCTGCCTGTTTCCGTGTGGAATGCCCTGGCTGCCGCCAAGTCCCATCGTTCTCCCAGGGAAATGATGTCTTGTTTTGGGGTCAATTCGGATTTGGCCAGATTTACCACAAGACCTACGTGTATCGCCTTTATGATCAGCTGAATTGTCTGGCGATAGGCCGTCTCCCGTCGTGTATGTGCCAGAAACCAGAAGTCTAGGTACAGGAATACTATGGCTCTATTTCACTGTCCAACCCTGGTCCCAAGAAGGGGGATTCACGGGAGCAGAACGCTGGAGACTGGGTTTCCGGTGGGGGAGGGCGGGAAACTGTGGCTGACGGCGTAATTTTTGTGTTGGGGGCAATTTTTCATCTTGTTCCTTAACTTTGTTTTACAACTCCTGGATCTGGTTGTGCCTGTAAGGACAGCATAGTTGGTATGGTTCAATGTGTCGCTCGTGGTAGGGATCAAAATTGATGGACCCGATAAGGGGAACAGTTGCTCGGGCGCTGGGATGCTGAGTTAACCTGGGGTGGATGTAAAGGAAGACCTCGAGGAAGTGTGCACGACAGTCACTTGTTCTTCCGTGGGGCATTGTTTTTCTCTGAGCCAGAAGCTTCTCTCTCAGAATCCGAACGGTCGGTGGATCACACCTTACGTAAGGCTCCGCGCTCGTCACTTCCCAGGATATCCAATTCCGTCACTGTCTCTGAAAGGGCTTTGGATGGCTTTCGTTTCCTGTGCTTTCTCTTGGCCCCAGCTGTATCTGACTCTGCTCCCGCATCCAGTCAGACACACCTGATTTAGAATGATACAGCTTGTTTTGAAACCCAGAGCAATGCGTTCTGTGTCTGCTCTTCCTATGGTCGTTCTTGGTCCTGTTCCTGTAAATTACCTGTCACTCTCTGTGGCACACTCACACTCAGGGCAGGTATTCGTCCACTTGAACACAGATTGACAGGCTTTCTACTCTCCTGCAACGATCGAACCCCGATTGTGGATTGAGTAAGGTAGGTGGGTGTGAGCACGGCAATTCCTTTGGATTTGACCGTAGGGTGACCTCTGTCATGTCCGAAAAGGAAGCAGAAAGAAGAGACCATAAGTAACTGCAACTGTTATCGGAAGGCAAAAATTAAACTTAAACACTTAGGCTATTGCTCCAGATATTATGCATTGGCTTAAGTGTGATTAAGTCAACTAAAAATGTCAAAACGCTGTTAATTAAGACGATTCTAGGCAAAAATCTCGGATTTGTGGACATGCTCCCATATGGGTCCATGTTCCCATAGGTCAGATGTTCCCATATGGACCCATGTTCCCAAGAGTCCCATAGTCCCATGTTCCCATAAGTCCAATGAACCCATGATCCCATGCGGTGGCATGGGACGGAGTTCCCACAAGTCCGCCGGCAATAACCAGCATGGGACTGCATGGGAGGGTCACGCATGCGGACCGTTTCTAGGGACCATACAGGGACCCATGTTGGAAATATATCCGTTTCGAGACCCATAGACTGTGGTCCCAAGAGTGCGACAAGCCCTAAAAACATCTCGAAACGGACTTTTTCGCCCGGACAAAAATTTAGTCATGGAGAACTTGCACGTACAAGAGAGAAAATGTCCTTTTTGGAGTGCAAGCTTAAGCAAAACTGGCCTTTTCTGTTATGGCACTGTCAGCTGTGCAAAGCTTAGAGTCTATGTAGCCAATGCGGACTGTAAAGACTCAAAACAACTCTTGAGGGTGTGTGCTAGAACAAATACGTATGAACTCAACTTCTACCAGATCGAAGTTACAAGTGCTAGATTTTGCTTTAACTCGAACCAAATTTATTCAGCTTCAAAAGAATGAGAACGTAGTCGTTTGTTAGTTATATAAAATTATATATAAATAAACTAAATAAAAGGCAAATTCGCAACTTTCCACTAGTTCCAGAGCGAAAATTCGTGGAACACACAGAATGGCTTGTGTTTTCAATCACACGCTTGAAGAGAATGCCTGTTGTCAATCAATGACGAAATAACAAAGGATTCCCTGTTTTGATTGGTCGATGGATGGATGGCGGGATAGGCTAGTTCTAACTGCTATAAAAAAAAGTTGATTTTTATTCTGCGTGAAAGATTTAAACCGGAAGGGAACTCATCTAAAATGGACATAAGCGAATTCAAAGCTTTTGCGAAGCAAAAATGAAATTGTAAAACTTCGGTTTTAAAATGCTTTTTTATGCAGTCTGAATGCGGATTTCGCTATCTCCCTTTTCTGGCTATGCCCGGGTTGTGTGTGTTGACCTACGGCCCACAGGTTAACTCCCAAAGCAAACAAGCTGGGAGCTCGACCCCAATCCAACGCTTTCGTCTTATTGTCCCGTATGCAATCTAAACAAGCACTCCGAATTCGCCTTTGCACATATTTTACCGACATCATTAGTAATCTGACAAGCGATTCAGCAGTCACGTTGTTTTCTTTCTTTTTTTTTTTTAAATTACTTTTAATTAGCCGCCATCTTCCCACCTCCTCCTTTGTCTAATTTCTTAGCATAGTGAGCGTATCGAATGGCACATTGAAACCATAAGGCGAAGTACTGCCATTTTAGATATTTGTTAATTCCAATTTATGTAACTTTTTAGAGTGTTTTAGCTGAATATGTATGTTTATTGATTTATATTCTGTTCAATGGTATCACGTTTAGATTATTTAAACAATTTCAAAATAAACACGTCGAGAGCAAACCTCTTGACAAAACCGCAGTTATGTCTTTTAGTTTATGTTGCCAGTCGAGGACGGGTAGCAAAAATCTGAGACTGTTTTCCACAAGATCTTTTTTTAAACCTTGCATTTAGGCGCCGTTTAAAGCAAAACCACTAGAGTAACCACTCTTTGGAGCAATGGTCTTAGGGCGATTGTGTAAAAAATATCACTTTGCTGAAAAATCATGACAACAGTCAAAAGAGTACAGCCAGTTATTTGGTAAATCTGTAGCAAAACCCTACGATTGTGTCCTGGGAGTCTCTATCTGTATCTTTTGCACCCTTCGCAGAATTTCTTTTGTCTCCGCATTTTCAGACCCTTGAATAAAACATGAATGCTTTCTTGTGAATTTCACCGGTTAATTTCTGGCCTTTTGGGTTCAAGAGGTTGAGTAGTTATCTTAACAGCTGATGCAGTAAACGCAGTAAATGCCATAAATTTTTTTATATTATGCTTTACTATATAGATAATTTACCACATTGCTTGATGACAGGGCGATATTGTGAGATGATATGCGTTGCCCTAAGCACCGAGAAAAAAAACAGAATGTTCAAAAAGAGTAAAAAAAGATAGATGAATATATCTGATTTCCCATAAGGATTAATCCTTAAGGGAAAACGCTGGTTTCATACATCAAGACATTTTCATGTTAATACGTGCTTAAACAGAAGGATTTCAATTAATTTGCAAAAAGTAAATCATAACCAGTTTTAAAAGAGGAATGATATTTGGTGTCATTTTTGTTTCACTTTTAATTAATTGCCCTCTGGCTTGAAGACAACTCATGTCTTTTCCTTGCTCTTTCCCTGCCCTTTTTCTAGCTTCAGAAATTCCTGTTCCATGACTTGATGTATCGCTCATGTCACTAATAAGACTTACAGATAGGCAAGCGCATTAACCAATCACCTTGTTTGAGAGACTGCGAAGTTGTGGAGAAGTCTTCGTGATTCAAGCGGGGCTGAGAGCGCCCTTAAATTGACTGCCTCCGTGTGCATATGGTGCATTTAGTCTGACAACCAATTGAGTGACAGAACAGTTACAGTACAATGTACACACCTTGATTTGTTTATGGACATTTGTTTACATTAAAAAATTAATTTTGTCTTCTTTTCTTCAAGCTAACATTAAAAGCAAGAACCTTACATGCATTTGATATTTCATGCTTTTGACATCCAAATACTGGACTAGAATTTTCACAATTTAAACAGCAAGAGACGGACCGGGATAAACAAAAAAGAAGGTAAATTCATTCAGTTATATTCTTATTTAAGAAAGAAAGAGCACAGTTATGCTTTGGTGAAGAAGCTCCTATGCATCCATCTTTTTGATTTTCTGAAGGGTTATTATCTCGAAGAGTTACTGCTTGTCTTTCCCGTTTCAGGACAATACCTGTGGGCCTAATTTCCAGGAGACTTTGCATTAATTATCCAAGTAATGCAAGGTTAGGGATTTGGTACAAGAAACACAAAGCATGATCTAGAAATTCATCTTAAAACAAGACAGTATTGCTCAACGGGACTGGGGTTTCAATTTGGAGGGCAATCCCAGCAATTAGACCATCAATGGGACTCGATTAGTGTCTCTCGTTTTCCAAGGTTGTTTTATTTGTGGGAACTTTTCATAATGTTAAGTACATTGAACTGGATTATTGCAGAGTGGTCCTATTTGTGAGCTGGTCCCATTTCCAGAGTGGTCATTTCCCGGGGTTTGCTTGAAATCATGAAGTCCTATATATTTTTTTTTGTTCTCGTTGCATTACAAAAGCAGCGCATCTCAATTTACCGTAATATATATATATATATATATATATATATATATATATATATATATATATATATATATATATATATATATATATATATGTGTGTGTGTGTGTGTGTGTGTGTGTGTGTGTGTGTGTGTGTGTGTGTGTGTGTGTGTGTGTGTGTGTGTGTGTGCGTGTGTGTGTGCTTCAGAGTGACATGTAATTTTTACTAGTTTTAAGCCGCCTGAACAAGGAAAAAAATTTTCTTCCAAAATATTTTTCGGTTTCTTAATAATTCCCGTCCTGCGTTACTAAATCTAAGCCTACGGATTTTCCGAATTTTTTTACGGATTTTTTTTTTTTTTTTTTTTTTGCGTTGAAAGGGGGAGGGGATATAGATTACAGGATCAACCGTTTAATGCAAATGCATTATTTCTTCAGAGCGACATATAAAATTCCAAAAATGTTTTTTCCTGTTTCTTAATAATTCCCGTCCAGTGTTTCTAGATCTAAGCCTACGGATTTTGCTAATTGTTCTAAGGATTTTTTTTTTTGCGTTGAAGGGGGCGAGAGATTTGACGGGTTGGTGGATTGACATATAAGACATATATTTTCCACCAATGGTTAAGCATTTATTAGACGTTTATAGTCAGACTTGTTTCAGGTGATTTTATGTTATCCAAAGAAAAAGATGCCAAAGGTAGGACTTTACTAGGCGGTGTAAATGTATTTTCATGTATGGGAAAGAGTGAAATAAGACATTTTGTTTGAAACAAAGATTTACTGTCCTATCAATGGTGTTTCTGAATTGAAGCTTACGAATTTTCCGGATTTCACTCCAAAGCTTATGTAAAATCGAAAGTAATTTGGACCACCGTAACTTAGGTCTATTTTTATTCTTTTAGCTAAAGGCTCTTGTTTATACTCCAAGCGATAAGAACCGCATTTTATGGAAGGCAGTTTTGAATTCATTTGTTAGCACTGACCAAGTGTAATAAAATACCAAGTGTCACCCCGTATAGAGCAATTAGCATCGTCACCAAACATTAATAATTACCGTCTATGGCAGACAAGGGTGTTACACTGGGTGACAAATTGTTGCTATGGTTATCTTTTGTTTTAGACAAAATAACTTATGTGGCAATTGGTGTGTAATATGGATGGACCATTTGCAACGGAAATGGGAGGTATTACGATGTCAGATGCCTTTAGAACCATTAACCCTTATGTCAAGGCTTCTCGAACACCTTTATGAGTTGTTTGTCATTTTCTTTTGTACAGAATCTTCTTCTCTGCATCTTCTATTAGATAAAAGGTACGAAAAAATCTGAGGCAAAGTAATTATTTTCATGGCAAAATTTTGAAAGGCCCTTTAGGGTATCACACAAAACAAAATTCTAAAGTTAAAATTTTTTTTCACAGTTGTTGTGCTGTTACCGGCTTATGGCTTCTCGTTGTTAAAAAAAAAACTAAACTCAAATGTAGCCTGGGTTATTTTGTGCACGCGACATAAATCTGGAACAGCCCGGTTCATTTACAAACTGAACAATTCAAACAGCGCATTTGTAATTGTCGAGGGGATATCCACACATCTTACGAATTAGCGAATGATATAATTTTTTGATACCAAATTCTTGTTTATTTCCTTGTTTTTTTGTTTTTTTGTTTTTTGTTTTTGTTTTTTTTTTTTGTATTCTAAAGCAAAGAGCAAGTTAAACACGTTACACTGTATCGTTTGTTGTTGTTTTTTTTTCATAAAAATGTCAAATTTCGATTTTTCAGCTTTTGTTATTCACATGATTGTTAATTATAGAGATATAGTTTTAAGTCCTGAATCAAATCCTGATACAATTAGTCACACGAATCGGCCAGCCATAACACGAATTAGCGAATTACAGAGATTGCTACATATATACATATCAAAACCGGTTTTAGCGGCGGTTATTACTGATAACAGCGGATTAAAAATTTCACGCGGTACCCAACACTATGGTGCATTTACTTTTTTTGCCATAAGGAGAATTCTCCTATCTGCTTTGCACGTAACTTTATCTTTCTATTTACAATAACACCATCAATAAAACATTCGTTGTCAAAGAAGCTGGGTCAGACCTGACGGTAATAAGATGCTCTCGCGGCCTTATTAGATATCACTTGGTATTTGAGTCTTTTCTCCATTTGCCGTAGAAGATACAGTTTTGTTTTGTTTAAAACTCCCTGAAATTTGGTCAAAATGAGGTAACACAAATTGAAACAATAGATATAATGCAACATTAAGAAGAGTGATTGAATTATTAGATATATATGATGTTTAAACACAATGGTTTTGACATGGAATGTGCCTAAGTACCATTTACAGGATTCCCAGAAGACGATTGTTGGGTGCCTCAAGCCCCTCCTCCCCACCCCCGCCCCTACACACTCCCCAACTGGATTATGAAAATGAGTCACGCGCAAGAGTTCTGCGAATGAAAATCTGCACTATCAGTTCCCGCTGATGAATTTACATCAGAACATTTACATTTTACTTCAAATTACATGTAATTTAAACTGGAGAACAGGAGCTGCTAATTTCGGCAATGTTATTTTATAACGCAGAATTATTTGACGGTTTAAATGTGTGCTCGAGGTGTGTGATGAAAAAAAAACACATTCTGAACGATTTTTCGGATTTTGTTTTCACTCAGTTTGGGACTGAAAAAAATGATATGATTTTTCAGCAACATGTGGGTGTATACATGTATTTTATAATGTGTTGTTCCTCCTAATTGGAGCTTTTTAGTCAACCGATATGGTACGGAGTTTATGTACAGTTATCTTTCAAACAGGTTTGGCTGCTGACCTCTTTGACGAATGAACCAATTATTTCCTAACACAGTATCCCGAATTGCCCGCCGATTAGAAGCCGATGACTTTTAGTCGGGGGAGGGAGGAGGGGGAGAAGGGGGAGGTAGGCGCACAAACTGGGGCAAATATTCCACTTTTGCACATGTCTCTGAACTGCAGTTAACTGGGAAAAGTAGTCAGTGATTTCCCTTCTGAAGTGCCATAATATAATGAAACCTCTGGAATATACCACATCGCAAAATAAACCATTTTAGCAAAAGAACCCCTTTCCAACAGAACTGGACATTAGGTCCTATAATAAAAGAACCTTATAGTTAGAACCGCCTCGGAAAAGGGTTAGTTTGGCGATGTCCCATTTGTGGTGTTGTCTCTGGGTTCGAACTCTTATACCAAAAGTGTGTTATTGATATCAATTTAGTCATAAGTGTGCCACAGTGGTATTTTAATGCCGATGGAATCCAAGAACCCGTGGTCTTACAGGACGATAACAGGGGTAATCAGGAGAATCGCCAGACCGCCAAACGAAGCCAGATTTTGAATTGATTGAAAAATGTCAATTTTTGTTTACACGTTGATGTTTTTGAAAAAGAAATGGAGTTCAGTTTTAGTGTCATTTTAGAGCTTAGGATGGAGGGGAGACCTGCCCCCCCCCCCCTCCCCCACCAGGGGGACACTCAGGCAACAACTGGTTACCAAGCGTATCTGCACTGATTCTTTAAACTTCTCTTTTTGTCTATCACGCGGGGTACTGAACCTCAAAATTACCCCCCCCCCCCTTTCTCCTTTTTTTTTTTTTGGACACGCATTGTAACACATATGATACCAAGTGGCCCCCACTGACCTACCCCCTCCCTGGATTTTTATTGCTTCTACATCCTGCCTCCTGTGAGTGCCTAATTGCCTGTTACTGTTGTTATAAAAAATAAATAAATAAAATAACAGCGTTTATTGCTGTCTATTATTGTATTTAACTTTTGCGTGAGCGCACATTGATACCGAGGGATACAAAAACACTCCGAAGTGTGCAATTTTTAAATATAGACTATATAAAAACATGACTGTTGATGTGCACTGTCGAATCTCTTCTGAAAGTGTTCACTCTTATTATAAGCAATTGTATGCTGTAATACCACCGTTTGCGAGTAATTTTTCTTGGTATGATAGCCTTTTATGATAGCCTTTTATAAGATTATAAAATAATTACAAAAAATTGGCTTTGTAAAAAAAATAGCATTAAAGTGAGAGCATCCTAGAGATGTAACACCAAATCGGACGCACGCGTTCCACTATAAAATAATTCAATACCAACCAAACAAGTGACCAAGGGACTGTTCAGGACAAAGGGGTTGAAGGGACTGTCCATGACAACGGGGTTGAAGGGACCATCCATGACAGCAGGGTTGAAGGGACTGTCCATGACAGCAGGGTTGAAGGGACTGTCCATGACAGCATTGTTGAAGGGACCGTCCATGACAACGGGGTTGAAGGGACTGTCCATGACAGCAGGGTTGAAGGGACCGTCCATGACAGCATTGTTGAAGGGGCTGTCCATGACAACAGGGTTGAAGGGACTCTCCATGACAGCAGGGTTGAAGGGACCGTACATGATAACGGGGTTGAAGGGACTGTCCATGACAGCAGGGTTGAAGAGACTGTCCACGACAACAGGGTTGAAGGGACCGTCCATGACAACGGGGTTGAAGGGACTGTCCATGACAACGGGGTTGAAGGGACCATCCATGACAGCAGGGTTGAAGGGACTGTCCATGACAGCAGGGTTGAAGGGACTGTCCTTGACAACAGGGTTGAAGGGACCGTCCATGACAACGGGGTTGAAGGGACTGTATATGGCAACAAGGTTGAAGGGACTGTCCATGACAACAGGGTTGAAAGGACTGTCCATGACAGCAGGGTTGGAGGGACCGTCCATGACAACGGGGTTGAAGGGACTGTCCATGACAGCAGGGTTGAAGAGACTGTCCACGACAACAGGGTTGAAGGGACCGTCCATGACAACGGGGTTGAAGGGACTGTCCATGGCAACAAGGTTGAAGGGACTGTCCATGACAACAGGGTTGAAGGGACTGTCCATGACAGCAGGGTTGGAGGGACCGTCCATGACAACGGGGTTGAAGGGACCGTCCATGACAACGGGGTTGAAGGAACTGTCCATGACCGCAGGGTTGAAGGACCATCCGTGACAACAGGGTTGAAAGTACTTTTCTGACAACCAAGTGGAAGGGACCATCCATGACAACAGGGTTGAAGGGACCGTCCTTGCTACTGGGTTGTAGGGACCATTCTGACAACCAGGTTGAAGGGACCGTCCTTGCTACTGGGTTGGAGGGACCGTTCTGACAACTGGGATGAAACTGAGTTTAGCGAGGCAAGCTTTTCCCTTCCACCATATTGTTTTGTTTCCTTAATGAAACAACTAGACTGACCAATGTTTTTGTTAAAACATTGTCTCCCCCGTCCCCCCAATCAGTCACGTTGAAAAAATCCTTGCTTAAAAATACAACATTGGCAAGCCAAAAAAAATTTTAAATTCGCCAAAAATACATTTAACAGAAAATTAAGAAAAACTTCGCAGTAAACATTTGCACTATATGTGAGTTCTTCTTGCCGCGTTTCAGCCTAATCCAACAAACTGTTTCGGAGATATCGCAGCAATATGGCCAAAAAACCTAAAAATCAGAAATTTAAAAAATCGCCAAAAATACCATTCGAACGGAAATGAAGAACTTCGCAGTATACATTTGCGCTATATGTCTGTTCTTCTTGCGACGTCTAAGCATTATCCAACGAACTGTTTTGGAGATTCAACCTGCCAAAGTGAAAAAAATGCACGAACCCCCCCCCCCCCCCCTTTCCCCAAAATTGGCCAAAAATAGAATTTTTGAAGGAACGAAAAAAAAAAACAAAAACACGGGCATCATCTAGACATGTGCCCCGATATGTATGTACGTTTTGAGAAAAATCTACTCATTAATTTCACTGCAGACAGACGGACGGACAGACGGTCGGTCGGACGGACACACCGAATGCTATATATGTCTCCCTTAGGGGGAGACATATAATAATAATACAAGTGTGCAAGCCTCCTTTAGAGGGACTTATTCATTCTGCTTCTGGGGCTTTCACCGCTGTTTTGGAGTGCCAATTAGCCTACTTCTAGCCTAGTATTCCTTGCACCTCTAACAACGTTGTTTCCTTAACAGTCGTCGGAATTCGTTTCCCGTTGGAGTAATGAAATTAGAGAACAGATGTCTGGAGTTAGAAGGGAACCGCTATTACTGAAATTTAATTTCTGGAAACAACATTAATTTGCTGAAATTTGTAATAGTATTACATGGTTTGTCTGTAGTTCACCTGTACAGCAAGCCGAACTCAGTGAACAAAGTGCCGTTGCATAGACCTCGAATCAACTTTGGTATTTGGTTGTATATGAAAGTCTTTATCCCCAACGTAGGATAGACGACGGAATATCGACGTTGGGGAATCGCAACGTTGTACAGACGTCAGGAACAGTCGTTGTATAGACTTAGGCAATGTTTATGATAATACACAAACTGAACATCTATGAAAGCAAAAACTTGTTTTCTTTTTCTTTTTCTAACCGGTTTACTCTATTTTAGCAGAACAAAAAATTGCTGTCTGTCGTATTCTTGAACGTGTTCGCGAAAATAGTTTTATATGAATTTGAAGGATACAAGTTTTAACATATTTTCTCAGTTGCTTGGGTTTATAAATAGGTAAAATATTAAGGTAAGCTACTGATACTTCGTTAGAGCCTTATGATTCTCACTGAATGGTTCCTGTTACGGGGATAGAAGAGAGTCTTATCTTACTTATGGTTTCTGTAGCAGGGGTGGAAGAACGACCCTTATCTTACTTATGGTTCCTGTTGCGGGGTGGAAGAACGACCCTTGTCGTTCTAATGGTTCCTCTAGCCGTGGATGGAAGAGGGAAACTTATTTTACTTATGGTCCCTGTAGCGGGGTTGGAAGAGGGATTCTAGTCTTATAGTGGTTCCTGTGGCGGGGGTGGAAGAGGGATTCTAGTCTTATAGTGGTTCCTGTGGCGGGGGTGGAAGAGGGATTCTAGTCTTACTAGTGGTTCCTGTGGCGGGGGTGGAAGAGGGACTCTAGTCTTATAGTGGTTCCTGTGGCGGGGGTGGAAGAGGGACTCTAGTCTTACTAGTGGTTCCTGTGGCGGGGGTGGAAGAGGGATTCTAGTCTTATAGTGGTTCCTGTGGCGGGGGTGGAAGAGGGGATGGGTCTTTTATAACTCACATGTGCTTTACTTTGCGAAAAAAAATTGCACTAATGAAAACAAAATAGAAACAAACAAGAACAAACTTGTCATTGATTCTGTTCCGTGCTAATTTAATAGCAAACGGAACAAGCACATCCATTGTGCTTAAGTCCGCTGATCCTTTTACTGTAGCAGTAGTAAAATGGTAGTTAGGGTTTACTGCTTACTCGGCCTACATGCAGGAGGTATGTGTGTGTGTGTGTGGGGGGGGGGGGGTGGGGAGGAGGGTGGCTATTGGTTAAGCCACTAGCCGCTAACACAAGAGCCCGTTCATTTCATTACTATCTTAGGAGTGGCTTGGGATTGTATCCCTCGCACTAATCACCAATAAATAAAGAGCTGAAAGATTCAGTGCTTTTTGAAAGATTTTTTTGCATAACCGAAGCTGACTGAAGTGTATTTTTGTTATTATGGATTCTATTATCATACTGTGCGTTTTTTATTATCGAAACAAAACAAAAGCGGGGAAAGCCGTTATTAATATTGGGATTCTCATTTGCAAGCAATGTTTTTAATGTCAGTACAGACAGACAGATGTATGGCAAATATGAGACGCTGAATTTTTTAGCTAATTTTGCCGTGGATGTACATTAAATCTCAGACCTGTGAGACTGGGTCGCGCTCAAGGGCAGGACTAATTCGCAGTCAAACGAAACCCTCTCTCTTTGTTGTCTCCTATATTCTGTGCAGTATGCGTCGAACACGATCTTTTTGCTGACATCAATGGCTCATGGGTCATTAGTTTTGATTTAATAACGTTTTAACTAAAAAAAAAGTTAAAAATCAAGAACTGAGAAAAAAAAAAGAAAATCAAAGCAAAATTTTTATCAGCAAAGCCATTTGTTTATGATGTATATCTACGAAAGTTCTGTTTGCTCAAAAGTTGTGTATTAACAGGAAGTTTGATGAGCAAGAGGGAGTTTGCGTGCACCAGCTTCTCCTGTAGGGAATATGGAAAACGTCACGATTTTTTTTGGTTTGAGAGGAGGGAGGGGTATACCTTACATTCTGAGAAGTTTGCAGTAAAGGTTTGGTGTTAATGTGATTCACTTAATTTTGTAGCCGTATTTTAGAACCTATTGTGAACTGATCATGCTCTAATTTCAAGCTTGAATAACACTGATATCTGTTCTTAAAGCTAGTAACAGGACAAAATCCGTATGGACAAAAACCGCCTCGGCGAAAAAAAGTACACGAGATTTTTCCCAGGTGGCTTTTGTCCAGCAGCTTTAGCTCCGGTCTAAACCCCTACGCTTAGTAGCTAAAGTGAACACAAGATTAGGCGAGCCCCCTAAACCACACCTTGGGCTTATTATTATTTTTTTAATGTGTAATTCATTGTTGTCACGTAATGGTCGTTCGCTACCAGACAGCTATGGAGGTATATTTGTGCAAAAATTTCACGGCGTTCGCGCTCCAACATTTATGTTTGATCGCAATGGCATTTATGTGCAATTAATACACGAGAAAACATTTAATTCCTTCGCGAACCACTTTTTATGTTATCCAAGTCGCTATTAATTTCTGCACGTTGTTTTTATTATTAAAAAAATAAATGATAGAATGAATGAAATTTATCGCGCCCTATATTTCGCGCTCCAAAATTTAAAAAAAAAATCAAATTACATGATAAAACTTATGTTCAGAAAAACGTTCTTTAAAACACTAGAGGTTTAATTCTGGTGCGCGATAAAATTGTGGCGTAATTGAAGAGCGAGACTTGAATAGTCAAATAACATATGAAATGTAAATGTTGCGCGGCTAACAAAATTGCCGGGAGGCCATTCAAATGAACGCTAGGAAAAATAAAACATACATCACGCACGTTTTGATTTTTTGTTCAAATATACAGCCATAGACAGCCAACGCGAAAGCGAATTACGTCACTCTGCTGAGTGATATGCAACGCTAGTAATGCTGGTAAAGTGCCTTAAGCTTCTCGCTCTGTGCTCCGTTGTGCATATTTGACACAATATTAAATATTAAAAAAAAAGCTTTAAAAAAATTTAAAATCTGGCATCGATCTGCAAAGCTGAATATCGGATTGAAATTTAGAACTGGTTTCCTGCCGGTAGGTGGCTGAATTGGGAAGCCCTCAGTGAGATGGATTTGACTGGTATAGCGAGTATGATGGGAAAATTTGATATTCTCAAGTCGTATCGCATACTGCAATCGAGAGAAGAAGCCGTCTAGACAAGATTGCATTTTTGCTTTATTCCACATAGCTTAATTAATGTGATCAAATAAAAAAACGAATCCCTGTGACATTTTTTGAAATATTAGTTGGCAAACTAAACTATTACTGCTTCCTGCATCACACAATATGTTACTTATTGTATTGTGTGTCACTGCGTAGGCGTTTTGCTCCTACTATAGGTAATTCATTTTCATTTCCCGACTCATCGGAAACATCTGTTTTTTTCTCGGAAATAACAGACATGTTATAGTCATACTTTTCAAGGGGAGGGCTACTTAAAGTGATAAACTACATTTCATTTGCTATACGGGTTCTTGTCATAATTTAAAATTATTGATCACTTCCGGTTTACCATTTCCTGGCCTTCTGTGCTTAACGGAACATAAAACAAAGACAATATTGCCTTAGTAAGTATAAACATTCGTTCATGTCGATCTTTTGAAAAATGTTGACATAAAGTCAACTTTTTAAATATCAGCATGCCTTAGTTTTCACTCAAAATACATCAATAAACTTCTGCGAATTATCTACTTCCGGCCTGCCGTATCCCCCCCCCCCGGCTTCCCCGCGCTTTGATCAAAAGATTCGTCTCTGCTGTGCCTTGCCGCATTCTTGTCACATGGTGAGGCAATGCTTAATTTATCCTTGCATTAAATCACCCATGATGGAGCTCATACCAGAAACCTCGAAACTCAGCCGACCCCCCATAACCTTACATTCCATAAGATAAATCTGTTTCTCCAGTGTGTGATCCGCGTTTTCAACAAAAAGGATGGAACGGGGGGGGGGGGGGGTGGTGGTTTGGAGCTGCAGTTTGGAGAGGATCGAAGAAATGTACACACTTCTCAAGGTCGTAGTCTCAGAGCGGAAAATCACAGCGGTCAACTAACAACGGCGAACTTCCCAAGGAACATATGGCAAATCAAAGAAAGATAAACTTCTATTGCTCAGATTCGGCGAAGGTTGATTTGTTGTCATTTCGTAGGCATCTTACAGTAATCGCTCAGGCTTTGGATCAACGTTCGATAGACGGCACACCCGTAGTCGGATCAATATCGAGTTTTGGTTACTTATTTTGACCAAATGTCGCCAGATTACATGTCGGGATACCCCTTTTGATTACACTTTAAAGGATTGTGTAAGCTGAGCCAATAATAACAGCAACAGTGTACCCGCAACCGTTCTATTGTTTTCACTATTTAGGGAGCTATTAGTACTGGATCACTTCACGCACTACTTACTGGTCAGGGAGCTGTTTTCGCATGGGGCTTATTCCCGAAGAAACTTCACTATTTAAGGAGACTGTACTTGCATGGAACCCTTTTCATACTATGCCGATTTCTTTCTCGGTTACTTGGGGGTTTACTTCAAGGCATTACACAGACACATTAGGGTCTAACCCACATGTATCGCCACTCAGATCTAGGACTAAAATTTCAACAACACCATTATCTGCTCAAAGCAGACAATCAATTGTCAGCTCAAGGGTTCTCCCAAGTAGCAAAATGTAACTGACGCTGTATTACTTGGGTTTACGCGGTGGCGTCTGTAGCCTTTCCGCAAGGGCGCTACAGTGGATGCACTTTTTTTATATTGTATGTGACATGTCTTAAATATACGACGGTAATTTAATGACGCAGAGGATGGATGGGTTTTAGGGGGTGGGGCTTTTTGACACACACGGTGATATATGAGCCCCCCCCCCCCCCCCCCCCCCACCCATGTAACAAGTTAATTCAGTAACGTTGGCATGAGATATCAATGATAAAGGCAATGTGTGTGACAGACTCCTATATAGCTCAAAATTAGCTGGTAAATCTATCGATATCTTTAATGACAATAAATAAATCTGTCAATTTCCTTCATGAGTTTTTCGTGTTGAATTACATAGAAATTCACAGATATGCTAGGTTTTTATGGAGTTACATCAGGTTTAGTACGGGACGCCCATTGCGACTTTTGTTATACGCTCACTTCAATACATCTACCCCATTATGACCACTACCGGTAGCGCTAACTGTTACGCTTACTTCGACACATGCCGGTGTCATTTCACCATCCACATGGTTGCCGAGATATTTTTCTAATGAGGCGAAAAATCAACATTGGAGACAAACATTCTGCTCCTCGGAAAATCATAGATCTTTCCATGAGTATGGAGAGATTATGACAGAAAGGAACTCATTTACCGCAGCTACTTGAATACATTACATGCCAAAAAAATATATATAAATAAAAAAATTTAAAAAAAAGAAAGAAAATCCAAGAACTTTTCATCATAGAAGAAGTGGCTTTTACTTTTAAAGGTTCCACAAGAAAGGGGACGACGCATGCGTAATAAGGTCATTTTAAGACATATCAGAACCAGGTTTGCAAGTGTGTAGCCCCTTGTCTTTGAGTGGCGCAAAATTAATTTCCGTAAAAGACCCTCTTAAAAACAATATTACGCCCGTATTACATGCAAGTATCCTGTCTTGACAATGTGCCAGTCTCTGTAGCTTAGTACATTAAGACTTGACGTGTGCCAGGAATCTTATTTTTGTTTAC
This sequence comes from Protula sp. h YS-2021, assembly GCA_949752745.1. NCBI lineage: Eukaryota > Metazoa > Annelida > Polychaeta > Sabellida > Serpulidae > Protula > Protula sp. h YS-2021. The sequence continues at coordinate 45,878,859 of OX457029.1, read as the reverse complement.
CCTTTCAGAAAATGAAAATTTGCGTCCGGGGTCTAGAATTACGTCAAGTCCATTATAACGTGACTTCCTACTTTGCTATCCGTTTTTAATGATGCCCAAATCAAAAGGTGTTTAGCAAATGTCTGAACCAACATATCCGCATCAGGAACTTAAGTTGTCGAGTATTGTGACGTCTTGTGGCTCCAGGAGGAGTGTCACAATAGAGACTGAGACTAGCACCAGGCAGTCGCCTTGATTTGTCCTAAATTGCCGACATCTACTTTGCCATTTATGTATCTATTTCTTTATTTTATATATGCGACGGATTTCAGCCAGTGTCAGTCAAAGTGCGATTCGGGCTCCAGTTCCCTTAATTCCTTTCCATTGGCCTCTTTCCTGTAGCACGACAGTATGGAACAATTTTTTTTTCGAAATTCGATTCTTAGAGCGCCCACCCTGATGCGTAACCATTATTTTAGTACTATTTTAGTGCCTTTTACCCTTACTTGGAAACTTTCATAGGATGTGACAGTACAGCTATCCCTGTTATAAAAATATAGATTCTTGTCTGTCAGTAAAAGCTCACTGGTTCAGTAAATGGCTAGTCAACATTATGTCTGCAACTATCTTTTTAACAAAGCTGAAACATTAATTGATCCATAACAGCAGCCGGCGTTTCTTGCAAGGTGCTTAGAAGGAAGCTAAGGTATTCTTTTCCTTAGAAATGGGATACATTATGAAATTCATACCTAACCACGTTTCTTAAATTTATTTATTTTTGTGCATATCTCACATGTAAATCCTGGGCGCTGGGGGTGGGGGTTTGACAAGTATATCAAAATAAAAAAAATAAATAAATAAATAAAAAAAATCAAACCCTATATGTTATAAATTTTATTTTTCTCGCGGTCATTAAAACGACAATTTCTACTGTCGCGCAACATATATAGTTTACACATTTTACTTACTATTTATTTACGCTCTTTTACTTCGCAACAAAACGCGCTTTATCACGAGTTTGATTGCTTGATATCCCTTCTTTTCGAATAGATTTCTTAATTCTTGGATATGAAAAAAATTAATTACAGGGCGCGTAAATCAATACATGCCAATGCAAATTTTGTGATTTTTTTTCAGAATAATAAAACCATGTCCGATTTTTTGTGTCTTCTTCTTCTCTGACACTATGGGCCATAGGACCATGAAACTTGGGACCTATGAAGAGCTTGATCTGAACATGTGCATGTCACTTTTTATTTTCGTCTTTAACAAAGAAAACGAAATCGAAGACGAAAATAAAAAGTGACATGCACACGTGTCAAGAAGAAAAAAAGGACGAATTTTGCTCGCACAAATTCATATAACTCTTGCAAGCCAAAGGCTTGTCAAGTGTTAACTAGAACGGCATTTCGCAAGCGAAATCTTTAACACTTGACAAACATTAAAAGTTATAAATATTTCTTTGAACGGCTTATTATTTCTTGAACAACATGAAGTTTTTTTTGCAAGCCGCAGAGTCTGTAATACAAATATATTAGCAAACATCACAGCTTGAATTCCGTTTATAAACCGTGTACATCTGCTTCGTTATGTTGGCTCAACGACTCTTTTGATTGAACGGACTAGCACTTTTTCGCTATGGAGGCAGAGCTCGCGTAACGCCCATAAGCCGGGCTGTTTTGCTCAATCGTTACTTTGCTTTTAAATGCGCTGTATTTATTAACACTTATCAAGACGAAGTCTCACAAAGAGTTAAATGCTTTGGCATCAGGGCACCCGTGAGATTTTCAAAACTAGTTCTATCAATATTCTATATTTCTAAACTAGTTCTATCAATATTTTTTTATTTATTACTGAGGTTGTTTTCAAGGTCAAATCAATACACTAAGACAGGGTACTTTTTCCTTTCTTCTGCACTGAGCAAAAGGCTGATGCTCGCTGTGCACAGTGGGCTGTTACCTCACAGCTGAGGCCTACTGTAAACACAGTGGCTTTAACTGGCGCATTGTTAAAAATAAGTACATGTGTGTGCATGCGATATAGCTCGAGATCAGTTGAACTTGTGTACAGCTGAGCACAATAAAAAAAATAATAGACTTTAAATTTAATAGCGTGCATTTCTGTGTGCATAATTTTTATGCATCATTATATATAAAATATTATATATATATATATATATATATATATATATATATATATATATATATATATATATATATATATATATATATATATATATATATATATATATATATATATATATATATATATATATATATATATATATATATATCATTAATTGTCATAAAATTTTCGATGTAGTTTTTGGATGCTACTCATCGAATTTCAAGTTATAACGGCCAAAATGTAAAACAGAAGCTTCGAAAGTCTTTAAAAAATCACACGCTCGAGAGTAGTTGGATGGAGGGCTTTTAGCTCTGCATGTTAAATGCACACTCATATGCAGGTCAGTTTTTAGCAGGATACATGGTTAAGAAAAGTGAGTTACCCGTTTAGAACGGGACCGCACTAAATCCGAATAAAAAAATTTAGAAATTTTAGGATTTTTAAAATTTAATTTGGGCCAAGTGTTTACCGATTTGACTTTCGTCAAATCGTGCTAGTCGTTTATTCTGAAATCAGCTGTGTTCGCATGGCGTGTTAAGCATGAAACGGAAATCGTAAACGAAGAAAGGCGGGATGCACACCCTCAGATAAGTGCAAATTTTGTGGTGTCAGAGAAGAAGCTGAGACAAGAAAATGAATTTTTACTATCAACAAAAAAAACAAGAACCGTATTTTGCAAGCGAAATCCTCAACACCTAAGAAACATTAAAAGCTGTGCATTCACAACAATAGAAACTGTCGCGAGGCCATTTTAATGATCGAGAGAAAAAAATAAACGTTACAACATGTAAGTTTTGATTTTTTAACAAATATACCGCCATAATTTGATGTCGCGAGGTACTGCAATGGCGGTGTATTTGTCCAAAGAATATATCAAAACGCACATATTGTATATTTTGATTTTTCTCGTGTTCGTTTAAAAAAAATAGCCACATGGCTATTTCCTTATCCGGTCAGCATCTAAATTTGACGTATTATTTGACTATTTATTTCGCGCTCTTTAACGTCGCCATAATTTTATCGCGCATTTATTCACAAATAATCGCCATACTTCTTTCAAACCTGTATTTGTAAGAACGTTTCTCTGAGCATGGATTTTCATCACGAGTTTGTAAAACCTCTTCGGTCTCGTTGTTTGATGTAATATGCCTTCGAATGAGATTTCTTTATTTGGGAACACCAAGATATTAGTTGTGGAGCGAAGTAAATTTAATTCATGTCAATAAAATTCTATAATTATTTTGATAATAATAACAAAAAACTGCAGAAATTAGTAGTGACTTGGATAACATAAAAAGTGGTTCGCAAAAGAATTAATTATTTTCTGGCATAGTAACTGTACATAAATACCACAGGGATACAAAACACCTGTTGGAGGGCTACCGTCGTGAAATTTTTGCTCAATTGAATTGAAGTTGGAGAAGCATATATCGTAACGTTTCAAAAGATGTCAGAAGAACTATATTGTGTGGACACCTGGAATGAAAGGTCATTGTTATCATTATGTGAAACACTGATATATTAACAGCGATTTGTATATGGAGCATTTCTACCTGCTAGGTTTCAAATGGAAACGCCGGACTTTAAATCGGGCCTAAAAGAAAAAACAAAAGAAAAAAACAACAAACAAAACGACCCGCATATTTTTTCAGGTGAGACAACATTAAGCAGTCGGACAACAAGTAAACAATATGCAATTTTGATAGAGTGAGAAGGGTGTTACTCAGCTTTGTTCATCCGAGGTATTTTGTCAGGTATTTTGATCGCTATGGTATGAATCCGAATGAACACATGTGGGATCACCTGGATAGAAGAGTACGATTCAGAAATCCGTCTCGACAAACCCAGGCACAACTGAGGCAGGCCTTCATCGAGGAATGACATAGATTCTCCCAAGTTTTGCATAAATCGATTGGTCATGTCGATGTCTCTTTGAATTCAAGCTCTGTGTCAAGCTGACGGACGACACATAAGCTGTTGTCTGGACTTTGTGACTTGAAATTCCGTGTACGGCCAAAATGTGGCTTGTGTATTCTTTAGTTGTCTTTTTGTTAAGGTATGCAGTGCAGAGAAATTCTTTGCTGTTTTAAACTGAAGAGTTTATGTGAAACCTCAACTGTAGTGGCTGTCACGAAAATGGGCTAATTAATTGAAGAAATATCAAACTTAGAATCCCGATGTTAACTTTCTTTAGCCTTTCAGCATATAAGTGACAAATATTTAGCCATTCTTTAATAATTTTTAAGCATTAATCTTGTGCTGTTGCTTATTTATGTCTTTTTGCAAACGCTCTTTGGCATTAAAAGTCACAAGTTTTCAAAATGATAGCATTCGTTCAAAGCATTGTTTAACCAAATGATATGACTGGTTCAAAACACTGCCAGACCACACATCATTGGGTCAATAATTGATCAACGCTATCATCAAAATCCTACAAGAAAAAAGAAATTGAAAATAAGAGACTATATCCGATATGATGGCAGTGAAAAGTGCCCGAATTGTGTCATGTAATGAATAGCTGAATCAAGTCAGAATTGCCAGCTAGATTACATAAATGGTACATATTTGTTTTGCTGCTCAATGTCTGTTCCTTTTACCTGCTGGCTGGAAGACGCTCACGGAGATATATTTAAAGCAGCATGTCGTTGGATACTCTTCATAGATTAATCATATCATTTAGTTATTGATATATTTGGTATATTTGGTTTTGGTATACGATATTCGTTATACCACTATACTATACACTCTGCTTCATGTAAAACAATGGACCTTACAATGCATTTATCAATTTTCTAAGATTTATCCTCTGATAAGTTTTGTGCATTTTTACTTAATGATAATATTCGGGGGAGTGAACGAATGATATAACTTGATCAGATATTGGTTTGAACGAATGATATCATTTGGTCAGGGAATGGTTTAATCAAATGGTACCATGTGGCCATGTAATATTTTGAACGAACGTGATCAGATATTGGTTTGAACGAATGATATCATTTGGTCAGGGAATGGTTTAATCAAATGGTACCATGTGGTCATGTAATATTTTGAACGAATGATATCATTTGGTCGGGTAATGTTTTCAAAGAATCAGATCATTCGCTCAAAACCTTCTCCGAAAGTGATCAATAAAAAACTTGAAAACAAATTCAAATAAACAAAACACAAACAAACAGAAATTAAACCAATGATATGACTGTTTTGAACCAAATATTGATCCAAAATGATTTTATTATGTAATATTCATGAAGGAATCATATCTGTTCTATATTAAAAATCTCACTGATTATATATGTTACTTGAACTTGAACCTTTTCTGTTCTTTTATATACTTTTTTGTTAACTGATATGCTTGGAACAAGTCAGTTGCACGAGTGATATCATTTGCTCAATGTTTTGCTTGAATAATCTTCATAGGCACTACGTTTTATTTTTGCATGTGTTGTAATGCTAGCTTATGGGCAATTTTTTATGATACGGACAGTACATGCTTGAGTCAACAATTGTTTTAAAACAATCACTTGACCAAGTGATACCATTCGTACAGGTAAACTGGCCCAATGATATCATTGAATAAATTATGCAGGAAATGGCTGCAACAGATTTGTGGTAAAAACCATATACGAAATGCAGAAAAAATGACAATAAATAAAGACATTAACATAAAGAGGATATCTTCTGTGGTCCACCTCTCATACTGATGCATGGGAGGGAATTACCACTTTCAATTTTGAGTGAGTCATTATTCAGATTATACATCGGTTTTGAATGTTATTTCTGATGCAGCTTCGAATTTTGTACATATAACATAAAATCGAAAACACAAATGAACAAAATGGAGGTTTAGAAATGGTCAAAGGATGAAGAGACCGCCAAATTTGAACCCCATTTGAACATAAAATCTCCATAGAATCGAACCCACCAGGCCTTATTTGGCTCATTACGAAGCGGACAACACACGAAATGAGAGACATCGGAGAGAAACTCGGGACCTTTGGTATTGAACTTTTTTCCAACCGGCTGTTTTCCAACCAAACTTTGTCAACTGAACATTTTCCAGCCCCCTTTCACCAATAGTTTTGCCAACTAGACATTTGCCAACCACGGTGATTTTTCAACTGTTAAAAATATGTCAAAATTTATCTGATTTATTTCTATTCTTTATTTGGAAAATCTACTGTTCAAACTCTTATAGCATTGTCAGTAGGGAATCTACTCATTGCCCTCCCGATTTTCCTTATTTACAGCCTGCGTGTGGATGGTTTACTGTTTTCAGTTTGTACTCCTTAATCCTTAAAACAGGGTTGGTGTTTTCCCAATAGTCTAGAACTTTAGTTTGTTTTCTCGTCGTAACAGCGATATGATTTCTTGTTGAAAGCAGGAGACCCTAATAACAGGGATAGATTACTGGACTTGGTGATTTATATTGTGTTCGGGCACGCCGGAAGGTCTGTGAAGGAACGGCGAAGAAACTGAATCCAATACACAGCACACCATCCCTATGGTCTATCGCTATTATAACACACAGGTGTACATTATCACTCCGTGAGTGTAAATAAGGGCTGGAAAGCATTTAATTTATGGGCTCTTATGAAATGTGGCCAGTCGGATTCAAACTGGAAACCCATCGCTTACCGTGCGAGCGTCTTAATCACTGCAACACGCAGGCAAAATGACAGAGGTCCTATTTCTTTTGCGTACGTGCGAAAGCAGATTATGGGGAGAGCTTAGAATCCACAAAAGTCAAATCTCGCGACGAGCTAATTGTTTCCCGAGGTAACCAAAAAATGCTATCAAGCGCCTTGTAACAACTTAACTCATATATCATAGCGGCCCACTTGCTTTTGTTGCTAGAAAACGGTATGAAAGAACTATGGAAACAATAGATGATGTGGTTGTGTGTTTTTTAGGGCCAGCATATCAACGATGTGCTAAAGGGACGTTTAGTTAAGTTTAAATAATTCGGTTAAATAATATTGGTTAAAAGGTCCACCGCACAACAGGTTCTGATTTGTTTAAACGAATATCTGACATTCCTTCCAGAGCGCTTAGGATGTCCGGAACAGCAATGTTATTATGTTGTCAGAAAATCCTGAGTTGCGCCGTTTTAAATCGTTTAACCGTGACTTAATGTGACCTGTCCTTGTATCTTGATCCTGTCAGCAGTATCTCTTCTAAATATTCTAAATAAAGGCAAACAAATAAAGGTTAAGGTAGATCGTAAATAAAGAAGAATCGTGTGTGGTTGTGTACGAAAAGAATAACACTTAACATTTCCATAGATATTGTCATGATAAGCTTAGTGACAATTTGGTAGAAACAATGCGACAAAACTCTACAACAGTGACAAAAGAATCATACCGCTACACACTACTTATTTCAAATACAAATTTAGAGCTTAGAAAATATCCAGTTGGCAAATAATTGGGAAAAGGGTGGTTAGAGAATTTCCCGCTGGCAACTGTCGCTTGTCGCGGTAGAGGCAAACATTTGTTGGATATACAAGGGAATAACAAGGTTGGTTGTTATTAGGATGATTTGATGGGTTCAGCATTTAAATGCACACTTATACTTTGTGGTAATATAGTTTTTTAACATTAAGTTGAAGAAATTTCCTTAGCCGGAGAGAGACGGGGGGGATATCTGATAAATAAAAGCATACTGCCGTTATGTTATCATAACAACAGCAAGATGTTTTGTTGAAATGGTAAATTAACACAACAATAGAGCGTTACTTACATTTAATAAATGGAATAAGGTGGGAAAGAGAAGCCAATATCCCCAATTAGAGACATCTGCAATTTCATGTATCTGATTTAATTAAGGGTCACGGTTTTAGATAATCTTTCCTCACTCTGTTTCGTTTAGACTACTGTATTATGTGTATTAGTAAAAAATATTATATTCTAATAACAAAGGTTGTCATCAGTAGTGGTTCAACTGGAGTTCAATCATTGTCAGCATAATGAAAAAACTTTGGATTTAAGTATGTCTGCTTGTTTTGCGATTCAGAGCAGCAAAACATTGTTTGTCAAAAGCCTAGATGTTGAAGTCTAGATGAAATGCATCGGATCGGAAAATATTTAATTGTTGCTTCGTTTTATGTATTCCAGTTGCAATTTAGTGATGTTAATTTATTGTGTTCAAGTGACGGTGTATTAGTTAAAGAATATTATACTCTGATAACAAAGGGTGAGTCATCAGCAGTGGTATAACTGGATTTCAACCATTGTAAATGTAATGAAAAGTTTTGGATTTAAGTAGAAGGATTGTTATTAAAAGAGTCACAGCAGCCACACAAATCGACCTAAAAACCATCATATTAATTCAGGTAGACATTTAAATTGTTGTCACTAGAAAAATTTCTGTGACTCACTTTTCACTGCGGGATCGATAACAGTACTGTAGATCACCCGAAAAACAGGTTTCACATGTTTAGGTTGAATTTTAGAATATTCAATTCATTATCAAAATTTTGTTTTACAAAAAGACACAAATGCTAATACTGCTAATATGTACTTGCCATTATATGACATAGCAATAGTAATTTGAGAGTAGAATGGGTTATATTCCAACAGCTAGACGGAAAGCACAACTCAAAGGACACACCACGAACAATAAAACAGCTGTTTAGTTTCCACCTCATGAAGCGTTGTTTATTATTGCATGTCCTTCAGCGCAAGTATTTTTGAGCTAGACCTAGAGAGCTTCTATGCATAATTTAAAAACAAAAAGAACTACATGTCTGTAAAATTTTTCCGCTGTTCTGTTCTCTTGTCATCTTCTACACTGATAATTTTATTTTATGTTGCTTTATATTATTACATATTATTCCTGTCATTTTGAACAGTTTTAGGACAGCGCCTAATTTATTCTAACTATTTTAGTCATTGCTATATGTTCAAAGAGGAAATTGAACCGTAATTTGTATTTTCCCGTTCGAAAGAATACTGATGATATACTTTTGTACTTAAATCTATATGCTTACTGTCATGCGTGTAACTGTACCAGCAGTCCTTTCTAAAACACTGCGCAACAAGTCGAAATAAAGACATATTGAAAGAAAACGTTAAATTAGACTTAAATACACAAAATACAATAAATGGTTGTGAACTACGAAGATAATGAAAGATCTTCACATTTGAATCAATCGCCGATATTAGCTTCCTTCTAGGAAGAAGTCATTGTTTTACCTTGGATAGTAATAATTATTTCTGTTCTTTCTCTCAAAAGTCCTCTTCTCCATGATTCCGTACTGCCGACCAGGCCATTTATTTTTCTTCTTTTAAATAAATTTCGACTTTACTATTTACTATCTTTAAGCAATGCAAACAATGGTCTGGCATTTTGTGCATCATTTTCTCTTGTTTTAAAGTTAATGCACACTGGAGTTATATTACTCTAACTGATTTTATGCTGCTTTTGTTCGAAATGCAATCTTAGTAACAAGACTTCATTACCTTCTGGCTCAGACACATTATCAGCTGGCATTAGAATTAATCCATGGGAAACAACCAAATAATACTGAGTGCATTAAAAGACTTACACTAGCAAATCCACTGTCGTTGTAAGAAAATTTCAGACGTATTTATAAATAGTTTTACGTTTGCATCTTCTTCTATGATTTAGTCTTATTAATTCTATTCTCCTTTTTGGTGAATCTCCTCTAGGCAATTCAGTTCATATGAAACCGATGTAATGTGCTTTCCTAGCTCTCCAAAGAGCAGATTGTATGAAAAAAAGAAAGTGAGATTTAAGTAACGGCCTCTGTTCTATAAAAGATTCTATGAGGAGACTAAAGGAGCAAAATAGTAATGATAATGTTTTAGGTTATACAATTTAGTGCAATTCTTAAGACCTAGATGAGAATGTTTTGGAGTGCATAGTTTAATACAATTTTCAGGAGCCTTACTTAAGGCAACTTATGTGACGAATGTGAAGATAAACTGCCCACTCAATCAATCTATGCTTGTCGTTTTTTCACGCATGCTTCTTGTTTGTTTCTTTAGTTGTTTTTAACGTACTGTTCAACGACTATGCTTCTTTTGATATTATTATTATTATTATTATTATTATTATTATTATTATTATTATTATTATTATTATTATTATTATTATTATTATTATTATTATTATTATTATTATTATTATTATTCCGTGTCATTTAAAATACTGTATATATAAAGGTCCCAGGCGGATTCCGAATACTAAGCTAACTACAGTCTAGAACGAATCAGGTACATAAATCCAACGGAATGTAGTTTCCTATTATTATGTATTATTAATAGTAGTAGCAGTATTAATTAAGGTCCAGGAGTTTGGCCAAAATAAATCCAACGGAATCTAGGAATATTTTATTATTATTATTATTATATTTAGTGAAACCTTAGTAGTAATGATTAAATACATAATGAAAATAACAGTATTTTATTACTGAATTTCACTCACTGGTGTCCGTGTAATTTTGGCTACTTGTCCTAAAACCTATTTCTCAAAAGCGAAATATGAAACACTTGGCCAAAAAAATAAATTTTCTAAAATCATTGCCTCCCTTCGAGAAGAACTTTTCAGCCTGATTTTAGTTTACTTTTCCTTTTCAGAGAAGACATTTTTTAATTCTAAAACCTTTCTAATAAACTGTTGGCAGTTGAAAAACCAACACAAGTATCTCACTGTGCTCACCGGATTTGGGATGTATAAATAAGCACAAATCATTTTTTATAATGCACAATGTGCTCTTAGCAGATGCGAAAGGCTTGCAAATGCCGCTGCAGTCTTTACGCTTTGTGTTTCTCGGTGAAAAATCACTGTTTTTGTTGATGTTGTTTTTTGCGTTTTGAACATGAAAATGAAAACAAAGGCGAAAACAAAAAGCAAAGGCGCACAGCTTCAGATCAAGCACTACATATGGTGAAAATATGGGGTTCCTAGGGCCAGTTTGGTCAGAGGAGCAGTAAACGGAGGCAGTAAAGAAAAAAAGGGCCTAAACATTAGCCCAATACAACTTCAGCATGTTCTTTGCAAGTCTTCGACTTGCCAAGTGTTAATGGAGGGATTTGCTGTTTTATTCAGGAGTAGATACACATACAGCCGAAACCGGTTAATTGCATAACCCATTTTCCAGACCACATTATGCGATTAACCGGCTTGTGCATTTATCCGGTTTTTCTATTTGAGACAGTGTGATTGGTCGTTATGATCTGCATGTTCAATACGAGGACATTCGGTTACACCAACCCCGCCCCATCATAACAAATATATGAAATTAAAGTCACTTGCTTAGATGACACATTTATTACTTGAATTAAAATGAGCTGCATTTTCATTCACATGTTTTCTCATAACTGCAATTGTCCTCTTTATAACACCTTTGTTGCCGATGGCCTCTTTATAGAAGAATATGTCCACAGTATAATCCCTGACTATACCAGACTGTCAGCATATCTTCGGTTTACCCCGCTTACACAAGTTCACGGCCACCTTAAATATCTCGTTTCTGGATGCAGTACGGTCGTTTTTAATCCTTAATGTCTGGGGAAAGCGCCCCGTTAAAGGGGTTGGGGCGAGGGGATGAGGAGCAAAGGGTAGACAATATCAAAAACAAACACTGATAAGACCAAGCTCAATAATTGTTATGTGTTTAATCTGAGGTAGCGTTTCGTTGAACTGGTGAATTCGTTATGCAGCGTTATGCGGTTAAGGGATATTTACCCCATTTAAGCTGAAAAATTATGCTATGTATGCGTTTAAGCGGTATGCATTTATCCGGTAACTTTTCTTATATTATCAATGGAAATTGTTTGGGATTTCGAAATTCTATGTGATTAACCGGTTTATGCGTTTATCCGGTACCCGATTAAGTGATTTAGTCTGTATTCGAAAATTATCCTACATGCATGAATCGGCTTGTAGTCATTTTTCACCTTTGTATTCCTAACCAGTTTCAAAGAAAAGATTGATTAAAGCAGAGTTTCTTTAATATTTAAGATAAATAATCTTAAACATTCTAACGTGAATAACTAAATGGCAGAATTCACACTGGAAAGTGAATAAATTTGCTCTCATGGCAGGACACAAAGCTTTGTCCAATCAAATAAGAGGCATGGCTTTTTGTCGGTATCCGGACATAACGGCGACGGCCAAAACGGCGACGGCCATAACGGAGAAGGCCAAAACGGCGAAGGCCAAAACGCCGACAGCCAAAATGGCGACAAGCTCAACCCGGCGACGGAGTTTTTTTAAGTTTATACTTTAAAACGCTTATTAAAAAACAAACAAAAAGTAACAACGTTGCCAACACAGTTTATTTAACCATCAGAGATAAATAAATTTGAACACAGAGCAGCATTTTCCCAACGTGCCCTTCCTGCCCTCCCTAACCACCTCCTTCCTGTCACTAGTTACTGCCTCAGTAATCTGCTCAAGGAATGATTTACTCACTTACCTTTTCTCAGGTAAAACTGAAAATTATTTTCTCAGGTAAAACAAAATTTAATTTTCTCTTTCATTGGTGTGGATTCGTATATAATAACAGTATTTCACATAACCGATACAGATAAGGATTAGCTCAGTAAGGCGATTAAATTTCATCGGTCTTTCAATGCCGATAATCCGAAGTCCTTTTAAAGGCATTCTCATTTTGCCCTTTATTGATGTGGATTCACGTGCAATAACGGATTAGTGGGCACAGCCGCTAAATACAATCGTCTTTCAAAATGTAGTTATTTACCCCCCTCCCCCCCCCCCCCCCCACACACACAGAAGATGGATTATCGTGTAATTGCAAATAGGAATATATGAGAAGATGAGTGTTAAATTATCCATTTTATTTTGACCTTAAAATTTAAATATTGGTTCCATTTATTCTTATCTTCAAGTAGAAATGAATTGATTTATCTGGCAACACTATTCTTTGTATCGTGATTTTTAACATCAAATTATTAATCTTCGTCGCCGTTTTGTCCAGGGTTGCACTTGTCGCCGTTTCGGTCATCGCCGTTTTGGCCGTCGCCGTTTTGGTCTTCGTTTTGGCCGTCGCCGTTTTGTCCGGGATTCCTTTTTGTCATAAACACGCCTAGGTCCGTGGGAAGACCTAACAGCTGATCATTATAGATATATCTCTGGTTCATCTCCTTATATCTGTAGCTGAATAAAAGTGAATTACAGATACGTATATGTCTTATTCGGGGTACGAAAAAAATGGCAACGGAAAATATGGCAAGTGGAAATAATGGCAACGGAAAAAATGGCAAGGTGAAAAAAGGAAAAAAATGGCAAAATAACAAAATAAAAATGTACAGCAAATTAAACGTTGCGATTGTCAAGGCAATGAATCATTCTTAGACCTAGTATCGCATGTTGTCATAACAAAATAACAGGTAACCATAAACCGATTTTCTTTAAACAAATGCTTTGTTAATAGAGGCGAAATCCATTGAGCTCAAAGAGCTTCCTTTTCCTGTGACGTGAAAAAAAAAACAAGTTTTTATTTGCTTACATTTTGTGAAGGAAGTGCTGGCTTTAATAAATCAGCACAACTTGATTATTTGCGAAATCATGAGGCTTTACTTTGCAGGTTACTTCCTTCCACCGAATAGAATACCTCATTTTATTTTAGGTGCAGATTATCATTACATGAATTTAGTTTGATAGCATATACTACTGAAAAATATATGGCATTTAGATAAGTGACATTTAACCCGGCGACATTTAGTCCAATGACATTTAGCCGAGCGAGATTTATTCCAAATTAATATCTATGACTATTGGACAATGATCTATATTGTCAGATGCAGTACGTTCTGGCAAAACACCGAAACTGCGCTGTGAAGAAGGAGTTCTTTCTATGGGGATAAATTTACAAGTGAATTAGTTAATGTGCTGTGTCTGCATTTAAGCAATTAGTCTGCCTTCGTGCAATGTAATGCAATACATGTACTCAAACCTAAAGCAACGGAATCTAATCGGTAGAGGTGTAAATGAAGGATTTGATACTCGGAAGTAATCTAATGGTATGGGACTAAATGGGATTGAAAGAGATTTACGAGGCAAGGCGTTAATTTACACTAATGAATCCATCAGGGAGGGATGTGCCACAGAGAAGCCAAATACAAACACCAGCGAGTCATTTCTTCTTGGAACCATGTATCCCTTTCCCTTCTCCAAACAAAACAAGATAACGAAAGTAATTCTTCAATGGTTTTGAGTTTGAGGCAATGACCATTTGTTGTATCAGTAAAGTATTTACACATTAAAAGTAAACTTATCATCTTTCACAACGAGGAAGAGAATGATCATCTTTTCCACCTGAATAGGATATGAAGATCGTGCTTGTAATAGAGCTGGTTGCATTTCACTTTAAATTTCAATACATATCATCCTGCTTTCATGATTACACTTTCCTAGTGTAATTAAGTTTGTATTGAAAAACAATTTTTTGTCTCTGCAAAAGGTAAAAAACGCGAATAACTACAAATTCGAAATTTACATGAGTGTTGGGGAATATCCGTGGGGAATACTCCTGCCCTCTCCAGTTTAGGTTATTGCGCTGACTTAATCGCATTAATAAATTAAAGGTTTTGATTTACATAACTGTTAACAATGTAGACAGTTTAATACGTTCCAAGTGCATCACTTTGTTTAGAAAAAGCGACCTGCCGCTCTAGTTGAATATGAAGTTCCATACAGTGAGAAATCTTTGTTAAAAGCCATGCCAAGTTGCCAGTTACATCAAAACAAACGCAACACAACTTTTGACAGTTAACATCCCAGTAAGCGCTCTGACGTCGAGAAAACGTCGATTTGAGATTACGTCGGTGCCCGGCAAGATTGAATTTGGGGGTTATTTGGCTTTCGGTGGGTTGCGACCATGGATAACTGTCTTTAATACAACGTTGAATAGATGTTGGATAAGCACCACTGCGAAGACACCCCCGAAACATCAAATGTGGTTGTAATCTAGCTGCAATAAC
This sequence comes from Protula sp. h YS-2021, assembly GCA_949752745.1. NCBI lineage: Eukaryota > Metazoa > Annelida > Polychaeta > Sabellida > Serpulidae > Protula > Protula sp. h YS-2021. The sequence goes on along the minus strand of OX457029.1, from coordinate 45,863,782 downwards.
ATGCGCGACCATAGATCAAAGCCAACTCAACATTTTTAGCATCCATTGAACGTGCATTTTACAAAAATGCTCTTTTGACGTAACCTTGATTTTAGTTGCTGAAATTCAACTTGAATTAATGCTGGATATAATTAGGAAAATAAACGATTTCTGTAGACATTGAAAAGTACGCTTCTGTGAAATTGTCCATGTCACAGCCAAAAAAAAAAAAGTGGAAATTTAAGCCTGGTACTGGTAATGACTGTTCGCGGTGAAACTTGACAAACACCATGGGATATTGGAAGCGCGTTAGTTTTTACCGCCTGCTTTTGAAATATATTGATGAAAATTCATGCATATCCTGTGTTAACCGTTGACGCAAGGGGAACTTTGAGCGATGCCCACTATCCCTTATGACTATCACTGTCTACGCGATAAAGTAATTAATACTTTCGCGACGTCAATATGTCACCCTCTCGACGTCTGAATAAGTCGGCAGGTAGACGTTATTAAGTTGATGGGAGAGCCCCCCCCCCCCCCCCACCCCACCCCTCACCCTTATTTAGGCAACTGCAGAAAAAAGATCAATTCTGTGAAACATTTGACTGGTAATTCCGCCTCTCTCCCTGAATAAAAAATAAAATGAAAATCGGGAAAAAAATGCCTGTTAGTCGAATGGTGGGCTTTTTATTATTTCACCTGACAGCAAAGATACAGAACATGCCACATATGTGATCATTCTTGTCGGTAATCGAGAGATCAACAGCTTGCTTCTACTGTCAGCTATATCACAGCGTGTAGCTACGTGATAATGGACTTCAGTGGCAGAATTTCAACACCCATTTTTGCATATTAAATGTTATAAGGATTGAAGTGGACCAACAGTATATCTCTGCTAAATTTAGTCGTCTTAGCTCTATCCTTCTCAGGAGGGTTTGCATGACAAGGTTATGCCGACAAAAAAGAAATCATACGGAAACACCTTACCTAAGCATACGCATTCAACGAACTATGGGGATTGACAATCCGAGGTGCAATCAGTGTCGCATCGCGCTGGTAGAGTGACTGGTAGCATCAGCTATATAGATGGTAAATGCATCCCTTCTGCTTCTTGAGTAATCTCGGCGCAGGGCTTATATCTCTTCAGGATTCAGTTTTCTTTCTCACCCACAAATCGCGTTCTCTTCTCAGGCGTAAAGATGAAAAGTGACGTCCAGTAATTCCACTTTCAAAGATGCTATAAGTGGAGCTTGGGGAAGGTAAAATTTTTTTGAAGAACTGGAGCTCCATCATTAAATGTAGAAACAACCAATTCTATAAAGTTATAATTGTGAAAAGGTATGATATTCTTTGGCGCCGGCGAGATTCCCGACGGAAGCTGTAAGTCGATTTGTGAATATGTAGATTTCTGTTTTTCTGCGCCGGATATCTGCAATCGTGCCTCATTACTTTAACTAGTAATGTGGTACACACGGTGTGTTGCGAAAATCCCCCGTAAAAACGCCCATAGATAAAATACTCCTATTTTATCAGCTACGGAGAAAATCTCCCAGATTTTTTGCCATGCGCATAGAAAATTGCCCACCCAAAAAAAAATTAATTTCTTAAGCGAATTTCCAGTCTATGTATTAAGTGCACTAAAACGTTGTTTAATGGACTACCACTGTAATGAATTTACTCAACTCTGTGAGTTTAAGGGTACTGCGGAATCCGACGAAGTTTTACTAATTCCAATCATGGTTAATCCCATGTGCAACTAGAACCTCACTTCGCTAGCGAAATGTTAAACACTTGACAAAAATTAAAACGCAAAAAACTTCCTTCAATGGGTTATTTCTTGAATAATATATTGCAAACAACACAGCTTGAATATGTCTTATAAGCCGAGTAGTGTTTGGTTTCTGTTGACTTAAGGTGTTATTGACTGATCTAGCATACGCCGTGTTAGCTATTTACGCAGTCAGAGCTCGCACAAAGCTCACTGTGCAACTGTGTGTGATGTGGGTTAAATGCTACGCATTTACTTGCAAAAAATACACTCTTTTCACATGGCGTTTTAACAAAGAAAACGAAATCAAAGACGAAAATAAAAAGTGACATGCACATGTTCAGATCAAGCTCTTCATAAGTCCCAATTTTCATGGTCGTAGGGCCCATAGTGTCAGAGGAGAAGAAGACACAAAAAATCGGAAAAAGTGTCAAGAAGAAAAAAAAAGGACGAATTTTGCTCGCACAAATTCATATAACTCTTGCAAGCCAAAGGCTTGTCAAGTGTTAATTATTAAAAGCACTCAACTGTATTTTGATCTACTCTCCTATGATTCGAAACAAAGACTGAAGCCCTTGCTAATCCCTCGCCTCTATTATCACTTCAGCAAATATGTTTCTCATCTCTAAATAGTGGCATCCCGACAAACAGGCCAGCAACAACTATACCACCGCGCCATTTAGGACACGTCACTTAGGACATTAACATTAAGGACGGCATTATAATGCTGTCAACTGCGACATTTAAGTCAGGTTTTAACACTATTTTTTTGAACTCTTAGTCAACATGTGCACCACTGTTAAAAAATCAATCATGGGAGCAGTTTCATAGTTAATTGCAATTACGTTGATAACGTTTCGGACTAGTTTCATACCAGTATGGCCTTTGCCAGTCTCCCAAAATTAATACCAATAGGCACGAGTACTTCTTATATATGTTAGTAATCCCTTGCGTATGTTCCAGTCATACTGTGTAATCAGTCATTTCGTGAAATGCCTAAAATTTTCAGTCATTTCGTGAAATGATTGTGTCGGCCAGGCATTTCGTGAAATGCCTAAAATTTTCAGTCATTTCACGAAATGACTGAATTTGAAGTCCACTCATTTCACGAAATGCCTAAAATTATTGAAATAAAATACTGGATCTTCTTAAATTATTATATTTGTCAGATAATTCATTTACTTGTACAGCACAGTGAGGAATGCGACCAACTTGAACACAAAATGTTGTTTTCGAAGCACTTACCCCTGTTATTCCCACAGCTCTATATTATTCTACTTAAGCCATTTTTATCGAAAACTTCATTTATTTTTACAACACAGGGATCTATGGCATCGACTTGAACACTTAATCTTATTTTTGAAGCGCTTACAACTCTTAATCTCACAGCATTTGTTACCTGAACTACAGTCAGACTTTACAAAACCTTGTCCTCCGGATCTAGGCTCCTGTGTAACAGCCTGCGCAAAGAAATTCCCTGAGTTTAATTGACATCGGAGTTGTTCAATAACCGATGTGGCCAAATGTCAAACTGATTACGTGAAAATTTTCCCTTCAGAATACGTGCTTTAACACTTATTTTGTACAGATAATTTCCATCCCTATCAATAATAACACCTGAGGTCTCCGTCGTCACTTCGGTCGCTTTTACCGAACCGGTCGGGCTCGCCGGCTCGGTCGCAGCCGTCGATCCCATCACCGTCGTCGCTTCGGTCGCCATCACCGCTTCAGTCGCCGACGTCGCGTCGTTCCTCGGTCACCACGGTCGCTTCGGCCATCATCGTCCATTCGGTCATTGCCGACACTTGGGTGGCGTGGACCAGCATCGTCGCTTCGGCCAGCATCGTCACTTCGGTCATTGTCGGCGCTTCGGTCGCTTCGGTCACCGTCGTCGCTATTGGCCTGGCCATGCTCAACAACTGTAGATTGGCTAGTCAAGTACTCTGGTTGAAATTGCAGTTAAAGAGAAGAGGGGGCTTCATCTGCACAAATGGGGGTAGTTTCTTCGGGCGTTTTTCCCGGGTAGGGGTTGGACCATTGGCATTTTGATGGCCGTGTCCAGTCGTAAAGATGAGTTTTCTGCTGCTTGATTTTTAAATTAATTTGAATAATTACAATCCACCAATCGCCCTTTGGTGAATAAACTGCTGTAATTGAATAAATTAAGACCTATTCTTTACGGTTTTAGTTGCATTAAACACACAGTTCAAGGTGATGTGCCGAAAGAAAGGCGAAAATAAAACTAGAACCTTATTTCGCTAGCGAAATAGTAAACACTTGACAAAAATTAAACCGCAAAAATACTTTCTTTAATGGATTATTTCTTGAATAATATATTGCAAATAACACAGCTTGAATACGTTTTATAAGCCGAGTAGTATTTGGTTTTTGTTGACTTAAGGTTTTATTGGCTGATCATGCATGCGCCGTGTTATCTATTTACGCAGTGAGAGCTCGCACAAAGCTAAGCAACTGTGTTCTGTGCTTTGCGATAAATGTTCTACATTTACTTGAAAAAAATACACTCTTTTCAAATGGCGTTTTAAACAAGAAAACGAAATCGAAGGAGAAAATAAAAAGTGTCATGCACACGTTTATATCAAGTTCTATCTAAGTCAAAAGTTTCGTGGCCTCAGGGCCGTAGTGTCAGCTGAGTAGATGACAGAAAAATCCGTTCACTGTCAAGAAAAAAAGATACCAACGGCTGCTCGTACAAATTCAGAAACACTACTCCAGTGGAGTGGTGAGTTTTGAAATAGTAGACTTATGCCGAGACTGAGCTATTTCGCAGGCACAGCAGCGTACAACGCCAATCACTCACCTTTCAAGCTAATGGACAATGGGAAGGCCATTCTGCATAAAATCCTAAGAGCTCTTACTCCCGGGAACGGTCAAAAGTTAGTAATGAGCCAACACAAATGCAGACCAAATCTGCCTCTGGACAAACCTGTGGACATCTCACAGGTTGGGACAAACATAGTTTAGCCCTGCACTTCATGCTAATTGCAATTGGCTAGTCATCATATGAATAGTAAAGGTGTTACAGTTCGCACCGTAACGGAAAACCAACCGCGGATTTTGGTTGGGTTCGGTTAAAAAAACATGAGAAAAACGGCGGTATTTTCATCTTTTTGTGCAGTTTACTTTTTCCAGTGGTAGTGGGCAATTATAGAATAAGGTACAGCTTCGCGCTGAACCCTAAAACCTCAGCATGCTGACATGTTGCTCTTTTTGAAGGAAAATAAGTAACTATGCCAAGTTATCACTTGATATTTTAATGTGAACTGTTCCTTTGTGTCCTTTCCTCTGTGAATTGTTCCTTTGTGTCCTTTCCTCTGTGAACTGTTCATTTGTGTCCTTTCCTCTGTGAACTGTTCCTTTGTGTCCTTTCCTCTGTGAACTGTTCCTTTGTGTCCTTTCATCTGTGAACTGTTCCTTTGTGTCCTTTCCTCTGTGAACTGTTCCTTTGTGTCCTTTCCTCTGTGAACTGTTCCTTTGTGTCCTTTCCTCTGTGAACTGTTCCCTTGTGTCCTTTCCTCTGTGAACTGTTCCTTTGTGTCCCTTCCTCTGTGAACTGTTCCTTTGTGTCCTTTCCTCTGTGAACTGTTCGTTTGTGTCCTTTCCTCTGTGAACTGTTCCTTTGTGTCCTTTCCTCTGTGAACTGTTCCTATGTGCGAAGGCGTTATGTTTATGGCGTTATCTAACATCGCTCTTAAGTTTCAACAAAACTGTAGTGAGTGCTGTGTGATAGATACACTTAAATTTTAGTTAGGACAGAGCTGTAATGATTGTTATAAGATATACTTGAACTCGATTGTGAGCTCGGTGATGTGAAATAATATGCATATTGATTGTTATTTGAAATGTTTTTGCTTAATTGTAGTTTCTGTAAGTGTTTAAACATTTTGAAATATTTTAAATTGGTGGACGTTTCGACACGCAAAATACTTCTTGCATATCTACAAACGGTGGAAACATTTTTTAGCATAGGCATAGCAGCTGTATTAGCCCCTGTGTCCGAGATACAGATTACACAAAATCATGCACCTCAAGTGTCGACAGACAGAAGACGGACGGACTAACCCGAATACAGCAGTACCCAGCTTCGCAGAATACTAATAAAATCATTATTAGGTCTTAAGGGAGACCTGTTTTAGGTGTTTCGTCTCCGAATAAAATTTAAAGGAGTTATGCCTTATTCTAAATTAAAGAAAATATCTCTGTTTTATCAATTTGAGCATTATAAATGTTATAAACTGATGTTTTGGTTTCAAATCACATAGCTAAAACGTATTATTGGCTGGTAAAGTTCAGATAATGAGGTAAATATTTAGCTAAATACAAATATTAATTTCGTTTCGCCACAATGTTAACAATTTTTACAAAATCGTATCGCAAAGAAGCGACACTAATAATTGAGGTGTACCGAACAGAACAGTGAGAATCGCGTACCGTCACACCCCTAATGAATAGAGCATGTTTCATTAAGCCCAAGATGTCCAATTACCCACAGATCACTTCCCTCCGTGGAACATTAAAAAAAAAATTAACGCAGAAGGGAGGGGTGGGGGCTTTTTACCGGGTATGCAAAATTAGATGCCTTATTACCGGGAAGGGAGGGGGCTTTTTTCCTAGAACCTCTTCATTTATATTGTCAGAGAAATTAACTGAATCATATTTTTAACTAATTTTAAGAGCACAAATTATTAAAGTGTAAGAAGCTAAAATTATGTGGGACAGATCCACCCCACCCCACCCCGCCTTACCATGTGGGACAGATCCATCCCACCCCACCCCGCCTTACGTCTTGAATACCACTCAATTACCTCCATCAGTTATAGAGTGTATTTCTGCCCTTTTTGGTGAAGGGTGTACTGGTCGTTATTCCGTCATTTATCCGAGCGACATTTAGTCGAACGACATTCAGCCCGGTGTTATTTCTCCGTCTTTCAACAAATACAGCTATTTAATGGAACTAAATTGGCTAATTTAATTTGTATTTCTTCTCCGAATTTAACAAAGAAAATTTTTTCCGACCCAGGATTTTTTTTGGAATTGTCAAGGCCGGGCTTTCGTAAGCAGGTGTTTTCTGTGCCACGGCTGTTCGTATAAAAGGGGGATGGGTGTATTTATTTATTTTATTTTAATTACATTTTGCCCATCAGTTTTATGTAAATATATCCTTACGACATCAAGAAATTTAAAAAAAAGAAGAAAATACGTAAAGAAACGTGAAATTAACATCCCAGAAAGTACCTGATCATTCTCTGCTGTAGGCCCCCCGAAAACCTAAGAGATTTCCCTAAAGCCGCCCCTTAAAACATTTAGTTTTATCCCAGGGTTGCATGGGGCTTTGAACCATTATTTACACTGAAATATGTTGAACTCTACAGCCCAGGGCATTTGATCTATATTTTTCTTTATTCTATAACCATCTGCGTCTATTGCTCCAGACATTTTTTTATCCGAACGACATCCCATAAACATTGCGAAGTTGTATAAACGTTTGAAGGGCATCAAATCCGGACTTCTGATCAACGTTGGATTTTGGTTAATTATGGAAAATAGAAACAACGTCTATCTGACTATGATGGACATGCCTCGATTATTCGGCATTTAATCAACGTTGCAAAAGGTTGTAAACGGAAGTCGAAACAACGTTTACCTGCCGACGTAGTGTAGACGTCGAGAAAGTGATCTAGTGACAATTAATGCGTCATGATCACCCCTCCATCAAAGTATGCCACTTTGGATCATTCGCCAAAGCCATATTTAACACTTGACAAGGCTTTGGCTTGCAAGGGTTATATGAATTTGTGCGAGCAGCATTTCGTCCTTTTTTTTTTCTTCTTGACAGTTTTCCTATTTTTTGTGTCACTTTTTATTTTCCTCTTCGATTTCGTTTTCTTTGTTAAAACGCCATGGGGGTGACGGTTAGCTCAGTCGGTAGAGCGTTGGCCTTGTAATCCTAGGGTCCCTGGTTCGAAACCAGCCAGGGGTGGAAAGCGAAGGATCGGCTTTCGCTCAAATTGCCTTAGCTAAACGACTGCACAACAAAATTCACCACCACGGAATTCAAAATTAGCGCAATTGAGTCTTCCGGCCACCCCTTTAAAAAAAATGTGAAAAGAGTGTATTTTTTGCAAATAAATGCAGAGCATTTAACGCACGTTACAGAACACACAGCTGCTCAGCTTTGTGCGAGCTCTCACTGCGTAAATAGATAACATGGCGTATGTCTGATCAGTCAATAAAACCTTAAGTCAACAAAAACCAAACACTACTCGGCTTATAAGATGTATTCAAGCTGTGTTGTTTGCAATATATTATTCAAGAAATAACCCATTGAAGGAAGTATTTTTTTTAGTGTTTTAATTTTTGTCAAGTGTTTAACATTTCACTAGCGAAATGAGGTTCTAGTTTATGACTATTTTTCAAAAGAATGCGGGGAAATATTGCTCGCTCCTGACATTCTCAAGTATTTTGTGTGTTTTCGAAGCACTACGTCATGACTTCCATTTTCAGTGAGAGATAATATGATGACGTTGTTGTGTGATGGTGACCTCCAGCACCTGTGCAACGTGGGTTTCTCAGTTCAGTCAGTTCAACGTTGCACCAAAGACGTTTATTACATGATGTAATGAAACAACAACGTTTAAGCAACTGTAAATTTTACGTATATCTGACTTTGCACCAAAGACATTGATTGGGCGTTGGAGGCAGTGGGTGTTTAAACTCGACCAAAAGCGACGCCTAAACAGAAGGTTGCTTATCCAAAGTCTATTCAACGTTGAGTCAAAGACTTGCTTTTCTGTCGCGACTAGAAGTAGCGAAACATATTTAGAGTACCGGCCAGTCATAAATTTACAACCTGATCGACTGTTACGTTTTGGTCATTCAGACGTTGGAATGCTAATTGGGATGGTAAAACCCTCCCAGACCAAGTTTTACCAAATGTATGCAACTGCATCGGGGAAGAAAGAAGTTACCTAATGGAAAAAAACTGTGGCACAATGTCACGCCTCCACACCAACCTCTCCCCCATATCTAAATAGAAAAAGTACCTAAAATGGAAACATCAAAGACCGAACATCGCGGCTTCGGACATACGGCCCTGGTGCTTACAATCCCGGAAAGACAGTTTTACTTCAGAAGATTTAACTACTGTGATTTAGATGCAGTGCAGCCGAGAGCCCTATGGACTTATAACAGCTTAATAGTGGGTTTCTTCAAAAATACTCTAAGTGATTTAGAAATATTGTTAGAAATATCACTATGGGATTATGAAGGTTAATCTTTTCCACTGATGCAGGGATCAATTGTGTGACATCTCTTGAGGGGTTTAGGCATTTCAGACCGTTTGGAGCAGAAACACTGATTCATATTTATGTACATCTGAGGGTCAGTCAGTCACTTTCAGCCAGTTTAGAATTGCATGTCTGGGTATATTTCAAGCAGAATTAAAAAGCAATCTTCGTTCTTAACTTCTTTAAAAGATGACCAGAGATAATCTTTTCTTACAAAACTTCAAAACAAAATGGGCCCAATATGGGCTACAAGAGATCTAAAAAAACGATGATTTAAACGACTGAATGGCGATTTAAATTAGCTAGGGCATTTGATTTACACTTTTTCAATATGGGCCACTGGACCAGCGCTTAACCCACCCCACCCCTTTCTATGCTTAAATGTTCCAAAACCCTTGTTCCGCTAATGGAGTAAATTCTGTGTGCAGCTGTACTTGACTCCAATTTTCTGATCAATGGCAATGCCCAGCAACAGCTCACGTAATAAATGTCACCTGCGTAAAGAGCAAGGTCACGGCGGAAGAACCATCGAGAGTTCAGAGTCAAAAATTGCACCTAGCTTTTTCACATACTTTTCGCTTTGAATCTGCAAGTCGCCAACTTTAACAGCAATGGATGGAACCTGAGTGAGTGCATTGTGAGTTCCTAAAAGCAAACGTTCTGTCTTTTCATCATTTAATTTAAGTAATTTGATTTCATCCAGCACTTTATATCGTTAATACAGGATTCAGTGACTAATAGAGATTAATAGAGATTGCTCGATATACAGCTATGTATCATCTGCGTTAAATGGGCGCGAACTACGTGCTTTTGTGTTATATCACACAGAGGATATAGGGTAAATAAAATAGGTCCTAGAACACTTCCTTGTGGCACGCCCGTATCTAGGGACAGTGGTGAAGATAGCTCACCGTCCGCAGAGACACGCTGCGAACGATCACTCACATATGAGCACAAACATTGTAGCACATTACAATCTATCCTATACCGGACATGAGGTCGCTGGAGCAATATGCTATGGTCAATCGAATTGACGGCAGCACTGAGGTCGAGTAATACCAACACGACCATTTTTACGGTTACCCATGTCCGAAATCAGATCGTTATGTAGGTGCAATAACGCCGTTTCCGTAGAGTGGTAGCGTTTGTATGCTGACTGAAAAGGGTTTAGCAGACTCTTAGATTGTAGATATGAATGAAGACACAAAGCTGCCACTTTTTCGGTACTTTTTTTAGATAAACGAACGAGTTGAAGCTGTTCTATAATTTTTGAAATCTTCTGTGTCAAGAGAGACTTTTTTTAACAGTGGACGAGCTATTGCGGTTTTGAAATGTTCTGGAACTTAAGCTGCCGTCAGTGAAAGGCTTACAAGGTTTTTGTGGTGCCTGCGAACATCGCTACTTATAAAAACCGATAAAACTAGGATCGGCGCTATTCAGTTTATGACAATACTTGTCATGGGATATTTCAGAATGTCTGCGAGAGAACTAGGAGCAGTCGGAAAGGCACGAATTGACAAAGGTTGTGGGACGATGAAAGCGATAAAAACACTCGCGTGTTTACAGCCTGAACATTCACATGGGCCAGTCCACAAGAATTGTGCAGGTCTGCTGTATGTAACTGTCTATATTGTTGCTCTGCATAACTGCTCCATATAAATGCTCTGTATAGCTGCTCTGTATAGCTGCTCTGGATGGCTGCTGTATATAACTGCTGTATATAACTGCACTCTATATAATTGTTCTGCGCACCTGCGGTTCTTGATGCATTACTCCATACAGATGGTTGATAGCTTAATTTATACCTCGATCCTCCACATTCATTTATTGTTATTCGCCTTGGGAATGCCGCATACAACGATTTTACCTCGTGTAATTTTGTTAAAATTATTGCGCCGCATTTGTTATTTTCAATCATTACCAAAGCATATTTACACTTGGGGATTTTCAATCACCTAGTTTATTGAATTTGTACGATTCATTAAAGTGTTTCTGTATGATTCCTTTTTTCCCGCCAAAACCTTGTCACGTGAACTCCTCTGAGACGGCTAGGCTAGGGCGACCCAATCTGGCTAGGCATAATGTGGCATGTCTAGTTGGTTTGGCTCATTTTATTTAAAAATTTATTAATATTTTATATGCAAAAATGGACATTAAATTTTTAACATTGAAGCCAATTGTAAGGCAGGCAACTGCTTTGCTTTGGTAGTCAAAGCACATGGTATGATATTAGGCCAACAGTCCATAATGAGAGCGATTATAGCTTGTGTGTGCATGCTGACTATATATATATATATATATATATATATATATATATATATATATATATATATATATATATATATATATATATATATATATATATATATATATATATATATATATATATATTCTTTTTGTTTTATTGTTTTATTTTGTTTGGCTCACTGACAGGGGACGATGAAACGTAGTGAAATCCGGAATTTTTTTTTACCTTGACCTTAGAAAACGATGGAACGTTATCTCAAAAAGAGCTTAGAGAGAGAGAGAGAGAGAGAGAGAGAGAGAGAGAGAGAGAGAGAGAGAGAGAGAGAGAGAGAGAGAGAGAGAGAGAGAGAGAGCGCTTTTGAACTTAGTTTCGACTCTTTGGACCTAAAAGATTATATGTAAGAGGTATCTCTGCGACCTTGACCTCCTCGGTTATGGTCAAGATCAAAAACCGGAAGTTGACCATTATCTCGAAAACGGTTACAGATAGAGCGATACTGCTTATTTTGGAACCTTTGGGCGAAAAATACTATGTGATAGAACGTTAATTAAAGACATTAATGACAGGTTTGAAATAGTTACGTGCCGCTCTATACCGACTGAACGCCGAGCTAAAATGTAATTGGTGTTATTCACCTGCTTCATGTGAGGTCTCGCTAAAACTGAAACTGTACCATCGTTATTAGCCCCACTGGTATGTAGAACCTTTGTCAATGCCAAGTGTGCCCACAGAATGAGTCGGCCACATTATTAGGAAAAAAATATAGCAAGAAATGGCTCTAGAAAAGGAAAAAACACAGAAGACACAAGACTTTGAGCTTCTTTTTTGCAAGAAATTAGCTTTTCAGATATTACATCTGGGAAAACTTCTGAAATGAAAAGCTAACTCTTTTGGCAAGATGTGTTTTGCAATAATTAAAATTTATTTTCAATACAAATGAATGTCACTGTCTATAGAGCTAAACTTTCTAATCAGATCTAATGAAATATAGTTAACACGTACTGTGGATTCAGGAACTTGATTAATTATACGAATATACTAAACGTGCAATTGTAAAAACATATTTTTCGAGAAACTGTGTTTACTTTTTAATTGTGTTCTCCTAATAAAAAATTAAGGAAAAAAGTTTCATTTTGCACACGGCACGCGCAAGGAATACAATGGGAAGTAAAATGAGAAGTTTTTACTTCTTACAAAAGGCCACTAATATTTAAAATTCTCGTCTCTGTAAGAATACCCTGGAATTAAAACAACTCAAGAACTAGACCTAGAAGTCCTCTACCGAATAGCGAAATGAACACTTTGGAGCACATATGATAATTCATCCGATTAAACAGAAATGCTGAAACATGAAATAGGATGTGACATGCTACCGACTAAAGCGCATCACAGTCTTCATTTCTCAGCACGAACGGCTGTCACAACTGGTCACATGTCCCTTGTCAATCTTGTTTTCTTTTTTTCCGAGGCTCAATACGATGTAACGACTGCTAAATTTTCCTAATGGCATTTGCAGTTTGCCTAGAATGATGTGCCCTTTTCAGAACCAAGTACTCAATGTACAAATTATATAGAAAACGGCATTGAATGTAAAAAGAGTGTCTCATTCAATAAAATTAGAAACAGAAATGTCCTAAATGATGTGGTGAAGACATTACATCATTCACATCATCCCACGCTATTTGTGTGCGAGTGCTACATTAAAAAAAGAACAGATGTGAAATATAAACATGAGAGAATCTTATAAGACTGCAAATTAATTGGATTTCTAAATTAGGTCCTATGTTAGAGTGTGCATGCTGCAGAGCTAATAACTTAGCCCCCAGAAGCAATTATACGCCCAAACGGATTCTCCGAAAGGATTCCAGATGAGCTCACCCAATTCTTTCTATGTCGCCTTGTTGTTTTTGACAAATCGGAAAAACTCTGAGCCATTGTTATTTCAATCAGTTTCACCGTTTTTTTTTTCTCCTGGTGCAAATCAGCCATTTACAATTTGTCTCTGAATCCACCGGATTGGCGCATTAGAGGCGCCCTGCTCCAATCGGCGTTAAGGTGAAGATACCTTAAAACGTAGCACACATAATCAAGTAAGAAGCCAACATTTTGGAAAAGAACTTTGAGTTGTTCCTGAACAGCAAATAACATGTTTTGTTTAAGTTTGAAAAGTTTTGAGTCAATTCTGAGTGGCAATATCATTGAAGTGCGAGTGAAGAACCTTGCGATATGAGTGAAGATCCGTGAAATATGAGTGAAGAGATACTGCTCGAGTTACCTTTTAAAATGACGGATGCAGACCTTTGAAATTCTGCGCCCAGTCTTCAGATTGTTATAAAAGTAAAACAAAATAAAAGTAAAAATCTGCATCATGTGATTTATACATAATACTTCCAACTTGACCAAGAGCTCTTTTTCGGCCATCCATTGAGACATCTTTACCACACATGTCCAACAGCAAATATGCATGAAACACGTGTAAAAGATCCCTCGATTGTGAGTGAAAAGATTCCTGAAAATGTGAGTGAAAGGCTACCTGAAATGTGAGTGAAAGCATCCCTGAAATGTGAGTGAAAGTATTCCTGAAATGTGAGTGAAAGTATTCCTGAAATGTGAGTGAAAGTATCCCTGAAATGTGAGTGAAAGGATCCCTGAAAACTGAGTGAAAATATCCCTGAAATGTTAATGGACAGAGTTTTTCTCCCGAACTTACTGTGCTCACTCATCCACTCATCCACTTAACATTGCTTATGCAATCCTGCTAACACATGTGTAACAGCTGTTTGCCACAGTTCAGGTTTGTCTTTAAATTTAGTACAAATTTTTCTATCACCCAACAAACTAGAACAGTCAGCACACCGCAATATCATAACATATACAGCCGCATTTCGTACATACCAATTTGATAAAATGTGTTTGGCACATTGTTGTTGGCAACAAAAATTAAAGGGGAAAGAAACTTTTCAACAGCAGGGTACGATGGTCAGATAGAACGGGGCAAAAATGAGTATTTGTCCCTGCAGCAAAAGGCGAAAAAAAAAAAACACTTTTGTGACAACAGTTAAGACCGAATTGGTCTTAGCAGTGAACAAAAGAGAGTTAAAAGTTAATATAAAGTAACATAGGCAACTTTCTACCTCAAAACTTTATTTGCGGCTCTGTAAGTGGATTTTATCTCAGCAATATTTTATTAGCTGTCCCCCGTCTCACCACTCAAATAATATATTTGAATACTCGCAATCATCCGTCGAGACCCTGCCAACAAATACATCTGCTCTCACAGCTTCCAGTCATTTCACAGTATGTTTGTTGTTTTTTATTACAGGAAAGGAACAGCCATAGACCATGGAAGAACCTGTAGAATCAAGGGAGACTTATGTGGAATTCCACACTCCCTTCCCCTCTCTGTTTTTGATACCCGAAGGTACAAATCCACCAAAATATCCAGGTACATTTTTCAAATTTTATTCTAGTTTGAAATCGATAAAGTCTGTCAATTTATAAACAGGTGTAGATTTGATTTATATACACACAAAAAAGTTTAGTGTTTTGTGTGCTTCGCATGTAGCACATATCGATTTGTAATCGATAACAAACTAAGACTCGTCCGCATGTAGAGCATTCGTGTCTATTTTTGAACAAATTAGTTTCATTCCTGCAGACGAATTCTACAGAAGTCTCATTCCTTGACGCTTTTAAAAGACATGAAGTGGCTTGCTGTGCCCAAAACACACAAACAAACACAGACCTTTGCCCTCTCACCCCAATTAAAGTGACAATGCACGCATGTGAATGAAAACAGCATCAATTGCATGTGAATTAAATCACTTGCATTTTCCAATAAATCTAGAAAGTAAAAACATTAAATCCGTCTGCTGCTCAAAAGTGCAATATTTGGCAAACATAATAAAATTAATATACTTATATATGGCCCTTACTTTTAGGAATAGATTTTAAAGTGTTAGCAAAACATGCGTTCAATGTTGTCTCTTCTTTATAGAAGGTATGTTCACCGGGTGGGTAAAAAAGTTTATAAGTTCATTTCTTTTCCTTGAGACATCTGATTTCTGGAATCAGTTTTCATTTCCTCGTGTTTATTTTTTATCATTGAGTTTAGACCAGCCTCAATATTATTTTGGTTTTTGAAGAAACAACACAAACTCTCTCGCAGTAAGAGGATTCCTTGTCCTTACCAAGATGCAATGAAAACAAAATTCAAATAGGACTCACTCTTTCTTTTATCTCCAGAACATGCATGTAAATCGCACAGTAATAACATGCTTTCTATGTGCCCGCAAACACCCCAGGTCTTTTATTGCGATACAAGAATCCGAGTATTACTTGACACATCAACCTAAACCAGTTTTTCAAATATAATTGGCAAAATATGAAAATGAGAGTTGTCCAATAAATTACATTTAATGTCAGGGCCATAGGCCAGCTAAATCTCTTTCTGAGCTATCGGATCAATTGCAATTTTATCATGTTTAGATTGCGTTTTTTGTTGTTGTTGTCTTTTTCCTTTTATTTTGTAGGGTTGAAGACCTTGTATGACAACTACTTTGGAATTCACGGTTTTGTAGCGGCATCAGTATGTGCGTGGGGAATTTGTGCAAACATCGCCAACATAGTGGTTCTGACACGCAAAAACATGACGTCATCTACAAATATCATCCTAACCTGGCTGGCGGTGGCAGATCTTATGACCATGCTGTCCTATCTACCTATAAGCATTCATTTTTATATTCTTCATGATGCCGAACTCAGTTTTCCCTCATCACGAAGCTATGGCTGGATTATTTTTATGTTATTCCATATAAGTTTTTCCGTTCTCTGTCACACTATAGCGATTTGGTTAACTATAACTCTGGCAATATTTCGCTATATATATATATGTCATCCGATGCAGGGGAAACTATTATGTACAAGATCGAGAGCAAAATTAGCAATACTTGCTGTTCACTTGTTAACTGCATTTTTGTGTATACCACATTACATGTCTACTAAGATTGATGTTGGGTACAGACCTTTTAGTGACGACTATTTACCCAACAATAAGTCTCTGCCGTTATTCAATTGGAGCGCCTTGTTTGAGCAAGATGCCTACTACGTCATCACCGAAGCTGATAATGCGGCACTATTAAATTTCAACTACTGGATACAATCCATCTTAGTGAAGTTGATACCGTGTATATTACTTACTATTCTGACGATTATGCTTATCATTGCAATGCACAAAGCGAACAGACGCAGGCAGGAACTGATATCCCAGGGCAAGAAGGGTGAATCCGAACGCGAGCACGAAACCAACCGCACCACAGGCATGCTTCTCGCTGTCGTCACGTTATTTCTCGTCACGGAACTTCCGCAAGGGATACTCACTTTATGCAGTATATTCATCCCCTGGTTCTTTAGTGAAGTATACATATCTCTTGGCGACATGTTAGATATTGCGGCACTTTTGAATAACAGTATCAACTTCGTGCTTTACTGTACGATGAGCCGACAATTTAGAAACACCTTTGTGAGAACTTTCTGTACATGTCATTGCAACACCGGGTTCAGCACGAAATGGAAGAAACTTCGTGTTTTTAATTTAAGGACTGACACTACTGAAAGTAATGCAAATGTTCCCTCAGATTGCAGAATGAAATCTTTTAAAACTGACACGTGTGACACGACATTGGTTCTGCTGGAGAACACGTGTGACGTGAAAACTTTTCCTTCAATTGATATGTGTGACACAACCACCATTCCGTCACATGACACGTGTGACGTAAAAAGTTTGTCACCAAGTGACATGTGTGACACGGCAACCATTCCTTCACATGACACTGTGATGTGAAAAGTGCCTATCAGTTTTGAAATGTGTTTTGAAAACATCAAAAACATATAGCACGTGTGGCTGTTTTTTCCTGAAGAAATCAAGCATGACAAGAATGCATGATACGAAAAGTGTTCAAAGGTACACCTGTTTCAAAAGACTATATTCATCGCCATTTTTAGTATCAAAAGTAAGAGCCGTTTCGATAAAACGCCACTAAATACGAGAAAATTCGTTTTCTATGGGGTCACTTGAAGTTTTAAAACTCCAGGACCTTAAAAAACATAAAACCTTAATTACACTTTCTGGCTGATGAATAGTTTCAGACAACTTAATCATATTTAAGGCACGGTTGGCAAGATCTGTTCTTTTTTAAGTTGAATGCTCAGTTTATCTCTGCCGGCTCTTGCGCTGGTACTAATTTTAGAGTCGCCACAAGATGTCTAGCAAAGCTGTTTTATTCAGAGTCAAGTCATATTGTGCTATAGGTGAATATTCTTAATTTGAGACTTAATAAATCTTTTAAGAGTGGATATTAGTTTAATATTAAACTAAAATACAACATAAATTCACAAATTTACATGCAGTAATAAATAATCAATGGACAGGTTGTGTCAGTGACTCTTAATTTCGTTATGTTTTTTGCAGAAATTTGTTATTTGTTGCTAGTGCCTCAGTACATGTGACTGAAATATGCTTGTAAATAAGATGGATATATA
Organism: Protula sp. h YS-2021; assembly: GCA_949752745.1. Taxonomy (NCBI): domain Eukaryota; kingdom Metazoa; phylum Annelida; class Polychaeta; order Sabellida; family Serpulidae; genus Protula; species Protula sp. h YS-2021. Next base: position 45,845,940 of record OX457029.1, on the reverse strand, counting down.
AACGTTTTAATAAATAACAAAACGAACTCCATAGGGTATAATTGAATTTTGAGAGTGGGGGACACAGCTTGCTTCTTTTCAAGTATTTCAATAACTATATTGTTTTGACGTTTTATTTCGTAAAACGAGCCTTTACGAATAAAATCGTAATTCGCATTCGCCACCTTTAGATGGGTGTCCCTTCATATTTATTGTATTCAGGTACAATAAAAAAGATCGAGCAAGCAAGAAGTAGGTTAATATGTCATTCCCTTTCTGCCATCCTAAGTAAGGCAAATGTACCCAGGATTTAGGGGGCAGGGCGGCAGAATTCCTCTAAAAGTGGAAACGCCAATTGCTCTTTACTCGTAAAAGCACGGTTCAATAATTAAAACGTCAGTTCTTTTCGCAAAAAGCTCCTTATTGGCGTTCTCTACTTTTAGATGGGAACTATAGACTGGGGTAGAGATGTCTGCGATTCTGTACTAAGAACACGTAAAACAACTGAATTACAACCAATACCACCTCCTAGTGAGGATCTTAAAAAGGACTGAACGACTAATTTGTCGGACTAACATATCCATATCATGCCCCTAAAAATTAAATGCTATGCACTAACAATTGCTTAACTCAACGTCAAGACAGTTATTGAATGTGCAAGCTAAGATTTGGTTAGCTTTGGTGTTGTAGTTTCTTTTCTTTGTAACTGTTACGATTCTTGGAGAAGCCAGTTTTTATCAGCTTTTGGTGGATCTCGACCATACATACAGATGGAACCTAAGAAACAACTGTCTCTGCAGACACGAAAGGGCCCAAAGAATCGAGACATGTTAGTTCTTCCTGATAGAAATGTTTCAAGTAATACATAATAATCGAGTCGGGTGATGATCAAAATCCGTTTTAAGATTTTTGTTAAATATACAGAATATAAGGCTCTCAAGCAGTTAGCAACGATTGGCTTTGACCTTACAATGCCTAATAAATTTATTTTTCGCATGTGCTCTCTCGTATGCGGCCTGAATAACGTTCTTAATATAGCTAGATATTGTTTTATTAGACATATATTTATCTTTAATGGTAATGGATGCTCCATCACAATCAAAGATATGATCAAATTTTATTATCAGGCAATTGCAAAGGAACTCGGAGTTCCCACAAATGCTACCTCTGAGTGAGGATCTTGCAGACTAAACGACTGACATGTGGGGCTAACTTACTGATACCACAATTACTTAATTAAACGACAAGATATAATACTATACTATAAGACCACTTAAGTTCGTCAACTTAAAAGGGGACACCGAACAAAATTCAAAATAACCCACCTAAGCAGCCAAACTTAAAGATTGGAAGAACTCACTCACAGTACCAAGAAGCTTGGTCATTGTAGGTATGCAGTGACAAAGAGGTTAAATAAGCGGGTTGCTAGTTACCAACATCGCTTCACATGTACATATTCTCATCTGTTCCTTTCAGTAGTAAGAGAGTCCAACCTGACATGCTGTGACTCGGTTGAAATGTGACAGCTAACTGAAATAGGGTACAAATTAACCAAAAGAGTGCTACAGAGAGGGCATTGACTATCGAAGGTATAAAGTCAATCGAAACGAAACAGTCTTGATATAGAGCCGAATGCCGGGTAGGTCCAAGGCATAGACTTGGTTAGCTTTAGTATTGTAGCTTCTTGCATTTGTAGCTGCTGTTACGATTTTGGAGAATCAACGTTTTCTTCGCTTTTGAAGGCACTCGTCATCACAGACAGATGGTACCAAAGAAACTACCGTCTCAGCAGCCACGAAATGATCAAAAGAATGAAGACCTCTTAGTTCGTTCTGCGAGAAATTTTTCAAGTAATACTTAAAAGCCGATTTCAGTGATGACCAACAACCCGTTTTAAGACTTCTTGTAAAAGATACATAACGTCCGAATCTTAGGCAGTTAGCAAAGTGTCTTATGCGATGGGCTTTAAACTTGCAATTGCTAAACAATTTATTTTCTACCGGATATCTCTCATATCCGGCTAGGGGTATCCAGACAGAAGGGCCTTGGACAAAAGGGCCTTGGACATAAGGGCCTTTCCCAAAACGGTTTTTCCCGAAAAAGCCTTTCCCAAAACGGTCCTAAATAAAAAGTTGGACGAAAAGACCCTGGGGATTTTGAGTTTTAATTATTAAATAGAATATGTAACAAAATAACGAGTAAAAACAAAATTCATTGTGTTTTTACAGATAACTACCTTGATGTTTTGTTTCAATTACTTCCCATCACTGTTGAGATTTCCGCAACTCTTGATGGATTTTGAGTTTTAATTATTAAATAGAATATGTAACAAAACAACGAGTAAAAAAACAAACTTCGTTGTGTTTTTACAGATAATTGCCTTGATGTTTTGTTTCAATTACTCCCCATCACTCTGTTGAGATTTCCGAAGCTCTGTCCCACAGGATGATCTCTGTTTGCACCAATCACTGCTGTGGTGTTTTAATCATTGCAAAAACTTTCAATTACTTCCCACCACTGTCTTTAGATGCCAGATTTCGGAGTCATTCAACTTTTCATTTAGGGCCGTTTTGGGAAAGGCCCTTTTGGAAAGGCCTTTATGTCCAAGGCTCTTTTGTCCAGGGTCCTTCTGTCCCGGATTCCCGGCTAGGATAACGTTCTCAATCTAGTTAGAGATTGCTTGCTTAGACATATATTCCACTGGAATCGATTGAGATGTGCAGATAGGCATCGGAGATATCTAGGGACGTAGCTGACATGTCATGTTGTGGAGCTTCTTTGTTCACTTGCACTCTGTCTATCTAAAAAGAAGTTGGACACAGAAACCCGTTGAGAGGCGACAAGTCTATGACCAGTTTCCAACACCTTGACATTTTTAGTTCAAAGAAAACCCTGCTGATGAACCAGTGTTTTCTGGAATCTCCTTTCTCTTTCAACTCTCGGAACATTTTATCTAGCGTAGCAGCTTTGTCCGAGTGCGGTTAGTATGAGGCTGTTATGTTTATTCTTCCCCTTCAATTGCTGGCGGGAGATTAGTGCTAAGTCTGGTGAAAAAGCTCTACTATTCTGGCTCACAGGCGTAATGTCTGCTGGAGAAAGGCACTCTTTTTCTCCCAGAATCTAGGGGCGAAGTATGTCCATAAGGTCTTCCACGCTTGACCAGCAATATTGAAGGAATGTATCACAACGCATATACACCATCGAGGTCGTCATATATGTCGATATCTTTGCTACACCACACGTGGCTGTAGCGAGACAGTTTGAACGACACTGGGTCCGTGATACATACATCATCCATCCTGGTTTTTAGGACCTTCAGTTTATGGTCTTGAAAAGACAAAATGTTCAACAAATGACAAGCTGACGCTCCCAGAGACTTTCTCAACTAGTGGAATGTCTGAAATGGCACGTACGGGTGGCATCAAGACGATGCGTTTCGACGGTTGTTTGAGGGGTTCAAACGGGAATGAAAACGGAAGTGTGCCCGACCCTCCCTGACACTAATTTTTTTCAACTCATTTCGAGTACGTGAATTGCATTGCTGTCCTCGTTGGTTGGCAATGCTACATAAGAGTTCTGAGGGGCGGGGCTTTTTGCCATGTCATATACGGGGGAGTAAGTTATCTTTGTCCACAAAAGCTGTACCACACTCTACTTAAGCTAACGGAGCAATTTCTTTATAGCGTCCCTGAACGGTACATTATCCGTGGTGAAACCGGTTGACGTGACAGAGATGGAGCTGTCATTAGGTTGAAACGTTAAGTCTGGGGGAAAGGAGTAGGGATCTGTCGTCCTCCAGCCGTTGCTGGGTCTCTCCACAGGATCCGTCTGTTACCGGGGAAACACACTTTTCCGCAGCGAAAGACGGATTACCGTTGACAACTCTTCCGGCTCTGAGTCTGCGTCGACTTCCTTTCCCTAATATTCGGGGTCGGCCAATGATTGGCAGTAGACTTGAGATTTGTGAGCTCGGTGAGAATATCGACCTGCTGAGAAGTTGTAGATCGGAAGTGTGGAGACATGACCCAAAGGGAGAATTCCCGATAAGTCTTCTTCACTTTTGCGGGCGAAGATCCAATACCGGTAGTACCAACAACTGGTGAGTTGAAGATACCACCTGAATGGAGAAGGGTAATGACCCTGCGTCTCAGTTGCGAATGGATCAGATATAATAGAGTAGGCGTCTCGTTCTTCAGCATTACTCGCTCTGGGTCTTTGGTCGTAAGTGTGTGATGCAGCTCCTATACTTCTTTTTGAGAACTCGCCCGTAACTGAAAGTTAATTATCTGACGGGGAAACCTCAGACTGCGGCGGAAGGCCTAGCAGCTCTGTGGATGCCAAAACGAAGAATCAGAAGGTTGGTGACAAGTGCATGACCACTTGCAATTTCCGGAACAGACTTCGCTGCATCACTTTTCAGGGCTGTTCAATACTAAATGATCACTGTCAGTTTCAGAAAATGCTTTGGCTTTAGGTTTTATGTGTCTCTTTTTTATAAAGAAACACAGAAATATTTCTCAAAATTGGACTCTGTTCTGTATCCAGCCTAATAGGGGAGAGGTTTGGCTCAAAATAACAGAGTTTGTCTTGGGTATATCCAAACCTGGCAGAATCTTGACCAAACCAGTGCAGATGTTAATGACTGTGCTTATCACTGTGTGTATGTCACCCAGTTCGCAAGAGAAGGGTGGGCACACACGATGCAACTGCGGGTCTTATCGCACAGCCGAAGTCCTTTACTTTTTCCGCAAGGTGTGCGAGTGCGAATTGTACGCCAAAGCTGAAGACTAACCTCGGTCATAACTACAAAACAAGGAGATGGAAAATATGGTAGTTAACTGCAAATGACACACATATTTAAACAGTAACAATTTTTAAAACTCTCTACATTTGTTGTCTTCACTCATGTCTCCATGCAATAAGGGAAATCCGCCCAATTTAGCATTTTTTCGCAAACTGTCTGACTTGCTGAGTGAAAGGGGGTGGAGTGCCATATGTAAGACCCACTTGTTTTCTTGGTACTTGACGATTAGTCAAACCAAGCAGAATGATCGAAAAAGGTGGCTGGTAAGGATGTGACCAAGAGATTACCAAGGAACGTACCGAACACACTAACGTAATCAAGGCCGGATACTAAGGCAATAATGAACTCTGTTGGTTCAAATTTCTTGAAATGCCGCAGAGTGGACCTTTTCTCATCCAGACAGACACAGATGCCTCAGAATAGCTTCCGAGAGGTCACTGGTGTCAGACATGCAGTAATCAAACACAACAAAAACAACCAACTTGGTAAATGAGTGTTGGAGATTGGAGCTTGCACTGAAGCCAGGCACAGTGGACTGAAACGACTCACAACTCCTCGATGATTTGTGTGAGCATCAGCTGTAATTACAGTATAGAATGTGAGGCACACGTCTCAGAAAAAATCAAAGGTTAATGTGTCTGCAGTGGTTTAAACTCAGCAAAATACAATTACAGCCGTTCAAACTCCCGGCTGTTAAATAAAATTTGTCCAGTCTTACCTTAGTGATAAAGCAGGTTATTTTTACGTGAATAAAGAAAACAAATAGGCCGTATCACACCTTTTCAGCAGATTCCCATGCAACAATTTGTTGTCTGCAAATAGTGGACTATCTTTGCCAAAACACGAGAAATGGAAAGACGTTTTGACCTACATACCGGTCGCTCCTGTTTGGCTAACCACATTAACTAGGAGCAATCGTTGTTTCTGCTGTGCTTGAATACTATAAATAAAACCGATATTTCTAAATGATAATACTGAGCTGACGGTAAAATGCTTTATAGGATTACTAATAATTAGTTTAATTTTACCCAAAGTAAACAAGTATTTCTCTTGAGCTGTAGCGCACTCGGTATTTGTCTTGAGCTGTAACGCATTTGGTCTTTATCTTGAGCTGTAACGCATTCGGTGTTTCTCTTGTGATGTAACGCATTTCATGTTTCTCTTGAGCTGTGACGCCTCTGGTGTTTCTCTTGAGCTGTAACGCCTTCGGTGTTTCTCTTGAGCTCTAACGCATTTGTTCTTTCTCTTGAGCTGTAACGCATTTGAATACCGCCCCGCCCCCCCCCCCCTCACCCACAAAATTATTGATGTTCGACTCATATGAAATATCTTCAGAACAAAGAAGTTGTATAAGTCAGTTCCTACTGGTGTGAATGTTATCAATTGAGACAATATTCTTTGAACAGATACAATTGCCAAGATTTTTATCCACTTTACATATGTTCGGTTTTCTTTTTAGAATTAACGTTCTAAAAATATTGAGTAGGTTCTAAAGTTCTTTTCCATTGCTACAACTTCTCTTTTTACTTAGCAACTTTTTGTTGCGTTTTTTTGCCGAAATTTGTGCTTTTTTGGACAATTTGATCAATTTTGTAATAAGATAATGTATTTGTTAAAACAAAAAAAAACAGAAATGTCTTGCCAAAGACATGAGGTTAAAAAGACGCGCAGTCAGCTACATCTTTATTGATCTTGTCTTTAATTTTTTTCCACTATACTGTGCTACTTTTTTTGTGAAGAGGTGTCGCTTTTTCACGTCGACCTACGGAGAAAATTTATCATTGAAATTACCAGGAGCCCGCTGATGCTGAAGATATAAAAATGGCGCAAAAACTGTGGCATTATTGTAATAACACCATTTACAAGTCTGTTCTGACGATATTTTTAGATATTGTAAAAAACATTATGATGTGAAACAATATATAAAAGTGTTGCAAAAGGTTGCTATAATTAAAATGGATAGTATTACTTAGTGGGGGCGCAAATTACATAGTCCACGTCAAAAGGTGAATTAGAAGTAAAGATCTCTATTACTTCTGTTGGTGTGTTGTTTCTTCCAATTTCAATTAAGCTCAGGCTCGTGTAATCAAGCAATCACCACAGACAACGCATTTGATGTATCTTCAATCTGGTTTTTATTATTAGTCGTTTTTTTTAATCAAATCGTGGTGGATTCCGCTACATACATTGAACTGTCGATGCTACATTTGTATAAAAAAAGAGCAAACGCAAGTAACAGATAATACATAAACCTGTGTCCCAGAATATCTTGGCCCCCGGGCATCTTGATCCTCTCGGCCCCCTCCAGCCCCCTGCCCCTAGGATCCAAGATATTCCAGGATACCTTGGCCCCTCTGATATAATTTAGTATAGTAACTGCTGCGAGTATCTAAGGAATAGTTAGGATTTGGTCGAACCTACTGTCATTATTAACTTATAAGATTTGCGATTATATCACTTACAACTTATGCAAGCCAAACAGACAGAACAGTTTACATTTCATCCAGTTTTCAAGAGCTGCAGAGAGAGAGAGAGAGAGAGAGAGAGAGAGAGAGAGAGAGAGAGAGAGAGAGAGAGAGAGAGAGAGAGAGAGCTCTTGGGTGGAATTGCTTGGCGATTGTCCGACCGATACCAAAAGCGGTTCTATATCAGGCCTCGATTTCAGAGCCTCCTACTTATGCTGTCAGAATTAGCGGCGATGATAATTGTTATTTTGGAACCCTGGGCCATATTGTGCCCGGTTCCATTAACAGCCATTAAAGAACCTTTGATATGCAGTCGCAAAATACTAAAGGGAAAACGATGTTTTCCAAGATGTGATGGCCTTTCTCAGGACAGTGACATGCACCAGCTTGGATTTTTGCGACGGAAAATGAAATTTATACTACAACTTCTATGTTAGCTACCGATATATGTGTAGTTTCACCATGTTGCACAAAACGTAGCTTGCTTCTCCACAAAAATCAGTGATCTGGTCTCAAACCGTTCATAAAACGGAGGAAGATAAATCACAGGATGTGCATTTCAAATTTCAACTAGAGCCGTATTTCGCTAGCGAAATGTTAAACACTTGACAAAAATTAAAACACAAAAATACTTCCTTCGACGGGTTATTTCTTGAATAATATAAGTATTTTACAATATGCATACAGTGTGTTATACAACTATGTACAGAGCTTATGGCACAGCATGTATGCGGCTTATAATATTTTAAAAAATCGGACCACTGTCAAAAAAACTCCATAGGTTCACAACTTAATACCAGCTAAATATATTAGCAAACAACACAGCTTGAATACGTCTTATAAGCCGAGTAGTTTTTACTTTTTGTTGACTTAAGGTTTGAGTGCCTAATCAGGCATACGCTGTGTTATCTGTTTACGCTGTGCTGCGCATTTACTTGCAGAAAATACACTCTCTTCACATGGCGTTTTTACAAAGAAAACGAAATCGAAGACGAAAATGAAAAGTGACATGCACACGTTCAGATCAAGCTCTTCATAAATCCCAAGTTTCATGGTCGTAGGGCCCATAGTGTCGGAGAAGAAGAAGACACAAAAATCGAAAAAAGTGTCAAGAAGAGAAAAAAGGACGAACGGCTGCTCGCACAAATTCATATAACTCTTGCAAGCCAAAGGCTTGTCAAGTGTTAAAAATATCAACAAACATTGCACTCCGGTTTATGAAACATAGATCTGCAATCTGAACTGTGATAGTCCTGGGATATTATTTACACTTGAGAAGTTTCACTTTCGTAGTCTTACTGAGTTCGTATTGGAAAGTGAAATTTATCATTTTCTCTCTGCAAATCGTTTCCACATAATTCGTCAAGAACGCGGACAGAAGTTGAAATTCTACTTGATTGTCGAATGGTATCATTTCTGGTACTTCCGGCACATCCCCAAGTGTAATAAGGTGACTGCGTTTGCCACACATTTCATTTGACTTTAACCCAGGTGTTCTACGGCCACATAGGCTATACCCATGGTGTGAGCTCTGTCGACCATCTGTCCGTCGACCTACCTTTTCATCTGTGTGCCTATACATGACGTAAGCTTTAACTGATTGCCACTTCTCCTACATCGACCGCATGATCGCAACGAAATCAAATTTTAGGGAAATATATTTCAGTAGGGGATAGAGGGGGGGATTGTTGCCTAGTCTAAAGCAGTAACGTGCGCGCCGTTCGTAGAAGCATCGCCATAATCAATCGGCTAATACGATACTGAGGATAGCGATGCCACTGTTCTATTAAATCCAAGCCAACAGAATTGTGCAAATCACTCAGGAACAACAGCTTTGTTTCGTTTAGGTACCGTGATGCAATGTGCAAATGGGCATAACTACTGAATAAAACAACTGTGCATTATAAGTTTGTATACAATATAGGGACAATAATAAGAGTATTCCCAAGTGAGGGGGTCACTTTCATTGAATCGGTGAAGTTATGAGGAACTCAAAATATCGAATGTCCTGAATCCTGAGGTGTCGCCACAAGCTAAGTGCTAATCGTCAATTTCCTTTCTGCACGATTGTGTCCAAACTATTAATATTTGCTTTTAACCTGAAAGCAGCTTCCTTTGAAAAGTCGTCTGCATAAAACTGTTCATTATTACTATATCACGCTTCATAAAAATAGAAACATAGTTTTCTGAAGGAGCATTTTTGCCCAAAAGAAAATCCCATGTATTAAAAAGAAAATTTTTAAGATTCGAAAAGCCGAGGCATATATAAATTATATCCTGAGAAAGTCTACTTTACCAAAAATAAAACTCATATATAGTGCATTCTTGGCATTACGAAACTACCAGGCGTCAAACGGTGCCACTTTCCAGTCTTGCCTTTTTCTTTCTTTCTTTTCTTGTGGCTTCTGTGGAGAACTTAAGACTACCTGGGTTTTTCTTGATTTTATTGATCATGACACCACTGCATTTGACTTGTTTTACATTTATTAAAATACCCCTACTTTAAACAAGAGAAATACAGTCAACTTCGTAGTTCGCTTTAGCTTCCCTACAAAACTGCCGACGCATAAACGACGTCGTTAATCTCTAAATTGCATCGGCAGCGTTGGCAGCGGATTTGAAACATCGTTTATAAGTTGGATATACGGCGGAATATATACGCATTTTTAGAAACATCGTATATGCATCGAAAATGAGTCGGAAAAAAAGATGCCGATATTGCCAACGCGTATTATACGTATTTTTTTAAACGTCTATAAAACGCATATTTTCCTATGTATAAACGACGTCGGAAATACCTCGGAAAAAAGATGCCGATATTGCAATCGTATATTATACGTATTATTTCATACGTCTATAAAACGCATATTTTCCTATGTATAAACGACGTCGGAAATACATCGGAAAAAAGATGCCGATATTGCAATCGTACATTATACGTATTATTTTATACGTCTATAAAATGCATATTTTCCTATGTATAAACGACGTCGGAAATACATTGGAAAAAAGATGCCGATATTGCCAACGTGTATTATACGTATTTTTTATATGTCTATAAAACGCATATTTTCCGATGCTTATTCGACGTCGGAAATTTATCGATTGACGCTTTGTAGGGGACATTATGAAGAATCAATAGTGGAGCATTATGAATATACTTGACAATTATCATTTGCCTCAATAAACTATCCATCAGCAAACATAAAGGAGGAAAAGACAATACAAATAACTAAATTTAAAAGCGCCAGCGGTAACAAAAAACTAAAATGTAAGAAGTTAACTTTTTGGGACGAAATAAAAACGTTAGACCACTTAATTACACTGACGAGGCAGCAGCCGCCGTGGAGTAGAGGTATGTTCCGCGCCTAGGATGCAAGAGGTCCCCGGTTCAAACCCGAGTAAGTACTGGTGTTCAGTTGCAATATATAAATTGTTGTATATCAATATGCTATGGTGTATGTATGAATATGTGAATTATGAATGGTTGGTAAGGTTCAATGGGTCAGTTAAGGTCAGAAACAATTTTTTTTCAAATGCGCACACGCATTTTATACGTCTAAAAAACGCATATTTTCCGATTGTCACTTGGTCGGAAATGCGTTGGAAAACCTCGGAAATACGCATGTTATACGTATAAAAATCATCGGAAGTTCGTCGGAAATGCATCGAAATATAAACGTATAACCGACGTATAACCGACGTATAGCCGACGGTTGGTAATACGTCGGATATGCATCGAATATATGCATAAAAAACTTCGTTGGAAAATATGCGCATAAACGACTAATAAACGATGAGCAAAACGGAAAAAATATGCGTATATCCGACGTATATTGCTGATATTGCCGACGCATTTTATATGCATCTCCGACGTCAAAGAATTTGTAGGGTTAAGAGTTTTTTTTACTATTTTAACCATTTGAGTGACAGTGCTTAAAATATATTATTTATTATTTATCACTATGACCCTATTGTTCCACAGCACTCCATATGCGTTTTGATCATAAAAAACATAAGGAATTGAAAGATATTCTGAAACACAATTAATAGCACTCCACCATACCGCTCAAATTTCTTGAGCATTAGAGCACTATTCAGCTTTACACTCACAGTCGCTAGCCAAGCCGGCCTCAATGCATTTTTTGGGGTTTTTTTTTTTTTTTTTTTTGCTTTGTTTTTTTTTTTTTTTGTTTTGTTTTTTTTTTTTTTGCTTTTTTTGTTATTTTGTTATAATAAAAATGAATGCCTCTATCATCAAAGCCACCTCTAAGGATCGTTGCTTGATTTTACTAGGCCTATTTGACTAGTCGAATGAATTTACAATTGTCTGTACTTTTACCAGATCTTTATCACTGATGCAGCTTAAACAAAATGCAAGATGAGAGATTCCCATGCTTTCAGCTTTTTTTTTACCTTTGCCCAGCTGTGTCAAATCCCTTTGCCTCCAAAGACTGAGGAGGGAAGCCAATCATACGCTTCGTCCGATATGTTTGCTTTGTTTCATTGTACAGTATTTTCCATACCTGGAGGCCCAGCAGTTCGAAATTTTATTCATTTACTTTCAAATTATAATTATAGCCATCTTCGGCCTGAGGTCGCCATGTATCCACAAAGATCAATATAAATATGTAAGTACTTACATGCAGACATAAACTTAGAATGTACCTTTTCAGTTTCTAGCCTTGTATTTATTTTATGTGGTGAGAAAAATTTGGTACACTGAGAAATTGGAATTAACAGGAGTTTGCAAAACAAGCAAATGATTTGAAGCATGGTCTGTTGTAGACAAATTTAATCGGTTACTTACAATGGGTATAGGAATACTCCCCCAGGAATATCCCCCATACTACCCCTGGAAAATCCCCCCGTAGGAATATTCCCCCCCCCCTGGAATAATGCTCCCCCTCCCCGCTGCAACCTTTTTTGTTTGTTTGTTTTTAAATGGCAACGGGGGGAGGGTTGGAGAAAGGAATGAGTAGCTTTTCATATGCAATTGGAATTAACAGACTGGAGGGAATTTACTTTTCAAGTACGAATCAGTTCAGATGAGTAGCACTTTCATCTCGAATTCAATATATTTTTCCATTTTTTTTTTTCATTTGCGCAATTTTGTTTACACAAATCTGTCAGTTTACTAAATACTCAAACACTCTAAATGTACATAGTTTCACATGTCACATGTCTGTCAATTAATTGAAAAATCAACCACCACTGGTCGGGCAGTATGTCATAACTGGCAAGATTTACTGCTACCCGGGAAGAATGTCAGAGTATAAAATTTTATATTATGTTCTATATAATTTGCATTAACCTTGACTGTGACCCGACTGGAGGCGTTTCTCACATTCAGAAGAATCGACTCCACTACCAAGGACCGGAGGAAGTAATTGACCCCTAATTCCAATTGCATATGAAAAGCTTCCCATTCATTCCTCAACCCCCTCCCACCCCACCCCTTGCCGCGATTTTAATTTTAAAGACTAAAAAAAACAAAACAAACAAACAAACAAAAAAGGCTGCAGCAGAGGGAGTATCCCAGGGGGGAATATTTCTAAGGGTGGGGGAATTTTCCAGCAGGAATATTTGTGGGGAGTGTTCCAGGGGGTGTATTCCTGTTCCTGTTCACAATGTATATTTATTACTCTGCAAAACAGTAAAAGGGAAGATTGAAGCAATTCAATAATTTAATTAATAAATTGCACAGAATTACGTGAGAAAAATCATAATACCAGGTGACATGCGCATGAAAAGCTTTTAAATATAATACCTGTAGAATATTGATGGAATGAAAAGGTATTACAACATAACTTATGTAGATAATAATAAAAGAACAGTCCTCTTAACCTTCCACTATCTGAATATTTCTTAATAAAATATTTTTTACCAAAAAATGAGATGCAATTTATAACAAAGTTAGTCAAATTTGGAAAAGCTGGTTAGCTAACTAATGTACAATACACGTTCTTCAGTAAAGCAAAAACAAAAAACAAACAAACAAACAAACAAAATACAAAGACTTTGTTTGATATAAAACAAAAGAATGTACGTCATCTGGTTGTATCGGGTATTGGGTCCTTGCACTTCTTGTTCCAATTTTTAAAATTCAGAACCTGCTTTAGCACATTGGCTTTGTCATTTTAGTCATTTCTATTTAACAACACTAGAACAACACTTTTATCTTTTTTCGATTCCTCGTTTCTCTATCCCCATCACTATGTACCAAATAAACAAAAATTGATCTAGCTTTTATTTTATATTATAATTGCTTTCGACTGTTTCTAGTTGTCTTCAATAAAATGCTGAACTAGAGCATAAAAAGCAAATTACAATTGCCACTGTTCATTCTCCGTCTCTTCCCATGTCAACGTGACTTTTCTCATACTTGAGCTTTTACTTAATAATTTACTGCTTTGTTTTTCTGTAATCATTTTATATGAGGTCGTATCAACCTAGCGGTGCAAATTGCATTAAACATTTTTAGTTTTACATGTTGTTGTTAAAGAGACTTGTTACTGAAAGAGAAGTAGGAGGTTGTTATATTTCTAAAATAAAACCCATCAATATTTAAGCAAATGCTGACACAGTGTAATGGAAGTTTTCTTTGTGTAACCACCGATCCTTACTGAAAGTGCATAAACATGATACAAGGTTGACGCGAACAGGTTGATAGAGTGGACACGGCAACGACAACCTTGCCCTGAAAAATACATGGAAGGAGATGGTGAGACAACAGTTCATCAATAGCGACGGCGTAATGCTTAGCTTCACGGGCTTTATTCTTGTGAAAAAGCGGTCTCTTTAACCTCGTGATGACGCACACCTACAATGCATAGTTTGTTATTCCTATAAGGCGTGATGAATGGCAACGTGTTTTGCAGACTTCTGCCCTGAAAGCTTTCGTTTTTATCGTTTTCACATTTAAAACATTAAATATATTCTTTTGAAAGATATATTCGTAATTTACTCTCAATCGAATCTCAACAGATCAAATTCTAACCAAAGAAGATCAAAATTTGACCTCAATATCTCTGTTGCTAAATACCATCGAGGAATACAGCAAAGAATGTGATAGAGGAAAACTAAATTTGGACTCGAAGAGAACACCAATTAATAATATGTTTGAGCTCTGCAATAAATACCTGTTTCTAGACATAGGCCCAGTTTTAAAGCAACATTTTGAATCGGGATATTCTACTTACTTGGGTGCTTCATCTTTTTAAGTGATCTCGCTTTAATTCGAGAAAATTACAGAAAAAGCAGTAATGGTAATAATAGTAGGAGTGGCAGTAGGGATAGCAATAGTAGTTGCTGTGGGGTGTGGAGGATGTGGTTGTGGTAACAGTGGTATTGGTAGTAGTATCAGTGCAATTATCGTTAAGGAATATGAAAACATTACACTTCATAATGGTATGTAATGACTGCTGAAGATCAGTCAGCAGATCTATTAGTTACACAAAGAACAAGTCTGATAAGATCGAAAAAAACGTTTTAGATTAAGTTTATGCATCCAAACCAATTTTAATAATTACATGTTATTTTTGGCTTATTTATGTGTTCAACAAAGTAAAACTAATAACGATGACCAATTTAACTTCAAAGAAAGTAAGCATAATTGCCACTGCAGTTTAATTTAATTTTAAATTAATTTCATTATCCTTTTTACTCACTTTGAGGAAATAATTATGCCTCTAAAATGTCTAAAATTTCCCACTGAGTAAATTAAAAGATATCTATCACCCAAAAACATTTCACAATGAAGTTACTTCAACATATTTAAATGCAAGGTAAGTATAATTGTAGTGATTTACAAGTGAGTTGACGAGACTAGGGAAAACTGAAGCTGGAAATATGATAGCCGTTAAAAAAGAGCTTGATTTCCTCGGCTTTGCTTTGTATTGCAACTGCAGAGAAATAGACAGGGGCTGAATAGCTTGAAAACGAAACACATTAATCATGAAGCAGAGGTACAGTAAGGCTTTCAAATATGAAAGCCTGAAAGGTATGTTAAAACTGAAAATGATATCTGTCACAAAGATATAATCTAGACAGCTGAACGCGATGAAAAACAACACAAGTATTAATGAAAAGTGTTTAAAGAGCTCATAACAGCCTTTCAATTAAGGTCTTAGTTTCAACCTCGTGAATTAAACGAATACGACCATATTAAAACAATGGCAAAATGGTAAAAAACGCTTTACACTAATAAAAAACCAGTATTAGAGAAAAACATAAAAATATGGCATGTATCTTCAGACCGAAATTCCAATATGCCAAAAGGATCCAGGAGGCTATGTTTTTAATCTTCAATTAGAATGAAATTAATGTTCTTTCAGAAATGTGCCTTTTAATTCTGACAACATAACTATAGGAAATGAAGTAGAAATACTAGGTAATACGCCACATCCACAATTAACACCTAAAACCAACATCCACAACTTGCATCAGTGTTTCATCTTACATCTTGGAGCATCGGATTTAGCACAAAATCTCTCTGAAACAATTGAAAACTACTATTGTTACACTTTCATTATCAAAATATTATTGAATTTGTAAGACGCGTTACCGTCTCTCTTAATCCTTTTTTGGATTATTTGAGAAGCTGAGTTGAAGCGGTATGAAGTAGGAAGGTCAAATTTTACAGAGCCATACCTCAGTATCTCTAGCTGATCCTCCCCTGCTTTGTGCTGAACTCCTATCTAACACTTGACAAGCCTTTGGCTTGCAAGGGTTTTATGAATTTGTACGAGCAAAATTCGTCCTTTTTTTCTTCTTGACAGTTTTACCGATTTTTTATGTCTTCTTCTTCTCTGACACTATAGGCCCTACGACCATGAAACTTAGGACTTATGAAGAGCTTGATCTGAACATGTGCATGTCACTTTTTATTTTCGTCTTTGATTTCGTTTTCTTTGTTAAAATGCCATGTGAAAAGAGTGTATTTTTTGCAAATAAATGCGTAGCATTTAACGACAGCACAGAATACACATTTGCTCAGTGAGCTTTGTGCGAGCTCTCACTGCGTAAATAGATAGCACGGCGTATGCCTGATCAGTCAATAAAACTTTAAGTCAACAACAACCAAACACTACTCGGCTTATAAGATGTATTCAAGCTGTGTTGTTCGCAATATATTATTCATGAAATAACCCACTGAAGGAAGTATTTTTGCGTTTTAATTTTTGTCAAGTGTTAAACATTTTGCTGGAGGAATGAGCTTCTCGTTGAACATTGAAATTGTGCCATTGATGCACAACCTGCAAACACATTATGTGATCTAAACTTACCAATGCAAAACCAGTGATGCTTATGTTTACATGAAAAAATGTCAATTTACTGTCTGTGCTTTTGGACATTTTCTTACAGTAGCGAGTTTTCCTCCCCATTTATATAATCGAGGTAATTTTCTGTTTCTCACATATTTTTATTGTTGGATTGTTGTTTTTTATAAGTTTATTTTTAGGTAGCAAATCTGATTTACAACTTGAATTTCTAAACTGCAAACAAAATCTCAACAATTTCGTTTTCTGCTCTAATCAACTTGACCTCCCATATTTTTGCTAAATCTAAAATACTAATCGCAAATTGTTTGCATCTACGCAAAATTCTATATCTCACGCAGCATTTGTTTTCACGGCACAACTAATTTATAATCAGAGGAGACAATTTCCTAATGATATTTTTCTAGAAATCCCAAAGTTTTTGAGTAAAAGAAAATTGAATCTTAAGGTAAAGGTGCTTATTGTGCATTGAATCGTGGACGGGTGTATCACTGTTAAAAGGATTAGTGGTGTAATCTCCTCAGCCGAAATCCCTAATTGTTGTAAGTGACGTCATATAATCTCCTTGTATGCTTTAGATTATCAAAGCACATACAAGAGAAACAATGAACGTATTATTGAAAGAGCATACTGAATTAGTTTATATTTGTTTACAGCTTATTTAAATTAAGCTATGATATTCTTAAAATATTTCAAAGATATGATATTGTTTCTTGTCTTTTGCTTAAATATCTTTTATCAGTCGTCAAGTGACATTAAACGTTATCTCACAGCGCAATACTTTTTGATAATTTTAAATGGTATGGGGTGTATATCTATTCAATTTAGAAAATGAAAATATTTTCGCAATCTTATGAATTATTAGTATGCTTTTGACTAAAATCCTAGACGCAAAAAAGTTTAATATTTATAATCCTCCACTGAATACATAGGTAAACTACTTCTTTCTGCTCGAAGCGACATCTGTTTACAATCACCATGCATAAAAAGTGAAGGTCATTTTGAAGTTTTCTGTGTGTTTATATATATATATATATATATATATATATATATATATATATATATATATATATATATATATATATATATATATATATATATAGAGAGAGAGAGAGAGAGAGAGAGAGAGAGAGAGAGAGAGAGAGAGAGAGAGAGAGAGAGAGAGAGAGAGAGAGAGAGAGAGAGACAGACAGACAGACAGACAGACAGACAGAGAGAGAGAGCTTGTAGCTTGATGCATTGAAATGATCCTGCTTCCAAACTGCATCTGGTAATTAACATGCATTTCTTGCTTCATTCACAACCACAGTTTTACGCTACATTCAAACGATTCCTGGGGCACGATGTGTCTTATAAATTGACGAGTTGGATTTTAAATCTTGCCAAATCTTTACTTGTCTCAGTGTGCACATAAAACCCCCTACAAGACCTTCTGTAGTAAGATCTGTTAGCGGTTGTAAATCATTTTAAAGTAAGCTTCTAAAATCACAAATAAAAGACTTCGAACAAAACATTTTCAGTGAACTGAGCAGCACTTAAGCATATCCAACGAGTCAGAATATTGAATCGATAACAGAATATTTCATGTTTTGGTTCAGGGAGACAAAGCGTATTGATGCAAATGTAGGTCCATTTCCAGGAGAATAAGAGCGTAGTCTTTAACGTAACCCACTTATAAGTACCAAGCAATTAAGAAACCTTTTAACAGAAACTGGTAAACCAAAGAATCATGTCCTAATCATGTGCTAATCCTGTCTCCAAGGCATTAGCAACAATAGACACCGGTATTAGCAGCCTGTAAATGTTGGCTCTAAACAGCAACCCATTTACAAACTCATTTCACCACCAATTGCAGAAAAATCCCAAATGAGGCTTTAATTTGTAAACATATTATGCCCTCTCTGACATCGCTAAGTTTTCTTGTGCATCTCTTGTCTAATTTCTTTCGAAATTCATCTGGCTTTTATATGCAAAAGCGGACATTAACATTTATACATGGAAGCCCACACATAAGACACATTCTATGATGACTGTCAGTACGTCCTTAGTGCAGTCATATTAATCGTTCCCCTGTACATAACGAGTACACAATTACAGTGTGTGCTGAGTCTTTGTGACGTCATGATGTGTTGTTTAACTGCCACGTTTCAGCCTTCTTCCTTTGTTACAGGGCTTTAAATATAATTTACACTTGGGACTTCATTACCAACTAGACCAATTTCACCATCGAGTGCCGAAATTTACGCTTGAAAACGTTCAATTTCAATCTCGTAGGTTTGTTTTATTGCTTATATAAAATTCGTTTCCTATTCGTTGCGATTTATCGATTGACGGGATTTTTGCTTCAACCATTTTCAGACTGTGTCCCTTCCTATTTTTGTGACCTGACATGCTGAAATTACCTATCAATTGTTACATATACTCCTTTTTTCAATATTCTTCAATGTTATTCTTGAAATCTAGTCCTTTAATACTTTTTACACAATACATAAACAGTCAAGATCAAGGGTAAATTGTAACTGGTCAATTCTATTATTATTCTATTCTTAAACAAAAAAAATCCTAGGGAAGTGGGGCATGGTGTGCACGGACTCATTTTCGCACTACTTATTATGAAATTATTTTCGAGGTTTGAACTGGGTAATTTTAATTAAATGAGTGTACCATATGAACAACCAACAGTGGTTTTGATTTTGAGGTGCTCGTACTTGAGGGGAACGTTAGACAATAATAATAATAATAATATATAATAATAATAATCCGTTTTGAATTTGAAAGTGACCGGAAAGTGACCGGAGGTCAAGGTCACCGGAGGTTATACCTTACGTATTGCCATATAGGGGGTTGAGGTCGAAAATGAGGTCAAAATTGCTCTATTTCTTACCGTTTTCGAGAAAAATCAATTTGATGTTTTAAAAATAAAAGTGGGAAAATGACGTCACAATTAGGCAATACGTTAAAAGTGGCACTGTCAACTGTATTATAAAAAGCCAAGTTATACAACAGTGTGTAAAGTTTCCTGCTGTGGTACACATCGCGGCCTCGCCTCAGGGCCAGATGCTAGATACTGCAGCTCAGAATAATGTGAATATCGACCAATCACAAGCAAGTGTGGCATCTTCTATATGCATAGGCACACACAAGCAATATATAGGTGAATGCTCTGTATAAACAAAAAGTACCCGCGATGTACTAGGAACATACTTTTGGTTAACGTTTCTTTTCCGTAGTGGGGGGTATGGGGTGGTACGTTTTTCACGACACTGAGTAGTTAACAGCGATTTTTAACAATAAATTCGTATATAACTAAGCTTTCTGCATATTGTGTACAAAACAGCCGTTTTAATAGCGACCAGAAATAGAAATCGGACATTGACGTCATTATAACGTCATACGTAAACAAATAATGGCACGATGCTGTTCTTCGTTAAAAAGTAGTCTAGTAACGTATTTTACTCCAAATCTCTAGGTTCAGCCGTTTTGGAGACATTAGTCCTAAAAGTATGTATGACGTGATAAGATGCGGATGATGACGTCATATGTAAACAAGAAATTCATTCCAGCAGTTTGCATAGTCAACTACAAATGTGTCAAATTTCAGTGTGCTAGCTTCAGCCGTTTCGGGGATGTCTGGAAACCGATTGCAATAATTTCGGCTGAAAAAAGAAACAAAATAAAAAAACTAACAAAAAAGAGAACGTTTTAGAACTCGAGCAAAAACAACTACGTATGAAACGTTTATCATTTTGTTACTGATAATTTTCACACTTTCGATTTCAGTAGAAATCAGTCATTTTTAATTTAAGTTTTCCTTCTTACCTTATTTCATTTGAATTAAACCTGGCACACCTAAAGTTGACTATAGATCTTGAGCTACGTGAAAGTCAACATCCATGTCTTTTGATGCCATGAATATGCCAATGCTGAATGTCTGGCAAAATGGAAGAAATATATCATGAAACTAGTTGTTTGCAAATAATTATTTTATATTAATAACCTACTTTTTTACTTTTTTATTTTTGTTTGCAGATTTAATTATCAGTAAATATCAGTTACCAAAGAAGAGTGTATAATAGTTGACCTTATTTACTTATATTCACCAAATCAATGATTGCTTAATGGTTGATTCCTTTATTTCTTCTTTTTTTTCTTTATTTATTATTGTCCTTATTCTCCGAAGTGGTTGCGGATTATCGGTCCTTTGAATGCAGTGTACTTATTGGAAAAACAGATCTTTTCGTATTCATCATTTCAGGAGTAACGGATTTCTATTTGCTAATAAACCCTAGAAACCACTTCCAGAATGTAAGCAGTTATGTTTTTAGTGGGGATTTGCTGTCTTTGTTGTTTCTCATCCTAACATATTGACCCTTCTTTGAGAAGCTCCGTGACATAAAGGGTCCCATCTATCGTCGCAATTACATTTCTATACAATATACACATGAGATTATATTCCTCAGGAATGTGCTAACATGTCCCATGGTGATCAATTAACGATTTATTCAAATGTGTTTTCAACCATTTGTTATTGGTCATTTTATACACACAAAGCGCTTTTTATCTAACGCCTTTTGCCAAGTTGCGCCATAACTTATTTTGTTTTGCAAAAATGTAGATGAAGATACTGTTGGGTTGATACTTTCGCAAGGACCTTAAAATTTACTGTGGATTCTATGTTATTATATGAATCCTTTTTAATGAACACGAATCACTTCAGTTAAAGGTAATATGACCACTCTGTTTTAAGAGTCGATAATCAATGTGTAATTACCATGTGAAAATGAACTCAATTAGTTTTCATCTGATAATAAATTCCTGAAATTAAAGTATGTCAAGTATGCAATTTATTTGTCGGCTGGACTGTATAGGATAGACGTCATATTTCCAACCAGACAGTTGCAGAAGATGGAAAGGGAACACCTAAAGATGGCTAGGTTTATCATAGGTCGAGCTGCAGAAACATGTGTGTAAAAATACACCACTACTCGATTTTGGGAAACCGTTCGAAAGAGACGAAAACTGTTGGAGAAAGCATGTAATGGAGAATTTTTTTAATTTCCGGAGAAAGAGGCAGTTGATTGTTACGGCAGATTCTGGCTTGAATACCAACTAGGTCTCCAGACTTAATGTGAGAGTATGCATGAATGCAAATGGTGCGTAGATATTATGATTAAAGCAAAAATAAGACATATCAAAGAAAAGTGGGTAAAAAGCATTCATTGACGATATTACACGGTGGGATAGACATGCCCAAATTCTGTTCTGTTTAGATGGATGGGTCATGACAAAGCAAAGTCTTGCAGGATGGGATATGGACGCATCTAATAAGAACCAACACAATGGAGTGTAATGTGATAACGGTAGTGAGGAAAACCATTCTGGATTACAGAGATCGCGAGGATTAGATAGGTGTCGATTTCCAGAAAAACTGAGAGGATGATTGGGTTATAACGCCGGTGGATACGTATCAAACTCTCTGCCAGAAAATTATGGGAGAAACGGATTGAATTTCAAAACTTAAGGGATGTAAAATAGAATGGGTCGGATCCGATGGTTTGTCTCTAAATGACTTAAGGGTGAGACAGGCTACTGATTCTATTTGATTAAATTAGATTAAATAATCCATGTGCAGATGGATTCCCAAATGGGTTGAATAGACACATCATCTTTCAAGTGGATTTTCTAAATTACACTATGACAGGTTAATTTCAGAAGATACAATATTAGGCTTTTATATTTTGAAAAACCTACAAAACGTTTTCAAATGTTGTGAAATATTGCAGTTAGTTTTCACATAGAACTTAAAGTACCATCACAAATGTGCAGGATGCATACAAAAGCAGATTTTTTGTACTGGGTGATTTCTACATCAATAGAACACATTTATCATTTTCCAAGAACGATATTTTTGTGCATATAACCTACTCCTTTATAGCTGTATTTTGAGCACATCGCATAATCAAAGTTATTTGTACCCTAAATATTTATACTGACCAGATACTTCAAAGGAATTCTCGAATCAGGTACAAAAGAGCAATTTGACACATTTTAAAATTTTTTATACAACGATGATCTAGGATGTAACTTGTAAGAATCCATAGTTTTAGCGCAGCTTTTTCAAATGCGCGACAATCATTGTTGTTCGTTCTCAATAAAAGCAGGCTGCTGGACCATAACTCCCGTGTTGTAATTCATGGAAGGAGCAATTCCGCGAGAGATTGTGGACTTTCTTTCTTAACGGATTTATAAACCGTACTCAACACTATATCCGATTCTCTCAGTAAAAGTTGACCATTGTAATTCCTGAAACGTTTGCAAAATGATTTCATACAATCCAGGTCAGGTAAAAGTAACAAGCACAAAATACATTTGATACATACTCGTCGAGAAATAAAATAGAGATTCTTCGCTGACTCTGTTTGCGAACACTTTTCCGCCTTGGAAGCTATTTCCATAAAATTTGGCCTGATTTTGATTAATCTAGATAACTAAAAACTCTGTTTTATCACAATTAAGTTAAACTTGTTTTCGTGCGTCCATTCACAAATGTTAATACTGTAGACCACATGACTTACCGCAAATCCAACAGCCGTAACACGCCAATGAGTCGACCTATCGGCTGCGTATAGTAACTGTATAACCGTGGACCAAGCTGGGATACTAGCTTAAAGAAACGTCACATGTCACAGAGTAACTGTCGCCAACATTAACCCAAACCGCACGATTAGACAAATATGCTTTGAACCACTCTAACGTTTGTCTGTTATAGTATGGCATGGTCAATGGTGCCATAATATGGTCAATGGTACCATAGGTCAAGCAGCGCTACGAGGATTTTTGTGTAGTACAGTCAACATGCCTGTGGCGAGCTTAATAAAAATGGGATACCATGGACAGTTTTTACTGATTCATTTCGTCAAAAATCATCTCGTTTGATCTGTGAAACTGCAATTAAAACAATGAATAATAATAATAAAATTCAGAGAACTATAGCAGAATATGCAACCAAAAATACTATTTTTTTCTTGCGAAAGGATTTCTAGAAAACACCTAAACACCTTACCAGCAGCAAACTGTTTGAATTCATGTAACACTAGATTTCAAATAAATAACTTTAGAATCCATTCTTTACGTGACTCCCAAATTAATAACAATGACATTAATTTCAAATCAATGACGATTATTTATAACATAAATTTATAATAACAGCTGTCGCAATCAATTTACAATAATCTGGTTCCACATCAAAGAAAATAACCCTACACATCATAACTCCATTACAAGAAGAACAGGAATGTGTGTTGTTCAAAATCATTGCAGAGCGTTACTTCCGTGCTTAGCCGCAGTTCTAATAACGAGGGATGTTAACAGACCCGACCATGGTGGGATTCAACGAATGGTGGTATGGTGGTCACCCTCCTCGCTTTGGAGCAAACAAACTGGGTTATCCCGGCGAAGCGTGCTAACCCGGGCATGAGTTTAAATTCGCCTATTTCGCCTATTTTTTCTCTTTCAACAGGGAACTTGCGGAAATACGTTTCCCCCGCCCAATATTATTAATTACAAATGAACCCAAAGCAACATTTCATTTTCACGCGATGCCATTATTTTATAACAAGCATTTGCAAATCATTGCCTTGATTAAGTTCTAATGTATATAATCACCATCAGATATAAAATATTCATACAAATAACTATCAATTGATAAAACAAATAACTATCAATTGATATATTAAACCTTCTCAATGGCAATACCCTGGGCACTATACTACAAACACATTCAAGATTCAACCAATAATATCAATTTATAAATAGAAGAAAACTGGTGTTGAACCTTTTACCATTTTTATCCAAGCACCGATTACCAATTTGTAATTCAACTTTTCTGACAAGTTTGTCGTCTGACGCAAACGTTTTACTTATCCGCGCTAAATTCCACATATTTTAAGGGACGTTTGCATCTGAAACTAGAACAACTCCCCTACCTTATTCCTTGTTTGATTGTTTTGAAGATATTTTTTCGCCATTTTCCCCAAAACTGATCCACTAAATTTCTTCACCAGGCGGTGGCAATACATTATTAGATTTCAACATGATAAGATTGTTTTGAGTTGGTGACGACAAAGAAAAGTCACTGTGATACCTTTTCTTGAATTCTTTAACCATGTTATCGTCAATAGATGAATCGAACTTCTGAGTTTAATCAATACAAAATCTGTCTCTTGGTCACATCGGAGAACTAAAAGGGGGCCCCCAAAACTCGAAAAGCTTTTCAAGGCGTGAAAAGAGGAATCCGTTGCCAAGGAATTTGTCATTTCTATGTGAAGGCTCTAGATGCAAAAAGTACGCTTTAGCCTTTCAATTCTTTTCGCCGCTCGGAAACACAATGAAAGGTCCAAAGTAATCCACTGCTGAATATTCAAAGAGTGCTGAAGGTTGAACACGATCAGACAGCAAATCAGCCATTTTTGTTGCTGAAACCTACTGCTTACCTTTCTACACGAAACACCTTGGATAACTTCCTTTGCCACTAAGGAATTGAGAATGACTTTCCAGTAACTATGTGAACGTATCATATTGATCGTCATAAGCAAAAGAAGAGTTCTAAGTCCATTTAACCGCGAATTCTTCCTGCTTCTTGCAAATCATGAGAGTCTATGGCAGAATAAAAGTCAGCAACACCTCTCTTCGTCTTTTCGTCTGTCCTTCTGGCAATAAGTCTAGCTTTTAGTAACCGGTCAAATTTAATTGACCCAAATCATTGAACTTCATTGAAATGTGTACCTTCTGTTTTCTTTCTTAAGGACTACAATGCAATTGGCTAGAATTTTGCTTTTACATCAATACCCTTTATACCTGTCGGTCTAACATCTGAGTGTAGTGCTGTTGGATGCTTCCTTTGGCAAACAAAACAAATTACATAGGATCTGCAGTCTTTCTTAAGGAGTCCCTTTTTAGTCATCCGTAGCGCAAACCTTACTTTCAAATGTAGGAAACTTTGATAGCAGATGTACTTCTTCACAGTAAATATACTTTGATAGCGATTGCGATTCCTCCGATTCTTTCGTCTGGGAGCCTGTCTTATTTTCAAACTTGATTTGTTAGCTTTGGTCTAAAATGTTTTCGCAGAATTAGCACATTTATTTTGTACCTCGTTTCTGACCTCGGGTCTTTGGACGGAAGAAACAGGGTCACAGACTATATCTGCTTCATCTGAAATACATTTCACATATGTGCTAAATACATGATACGGTATCTGTTTTCTCGTTTCCTGTAATCAGCTAAAATTGTTGCCCATCTGTTGGCCAGTCATAATTGTAGTTTACTGAGTAGGCGCTGGGATTGCATCTCATCATCCAGACCCCTAAGGTTACTTGCAGCTGACATAGCTGCCAAACACTGTTTCAAGAAATCTGAAAATTTACCTTAAGCAAACAGATCTGTCTTTTAAATTTCTAGCCAAGATTCCAGTTTCTTCTTGAAAGCTGTACCTATAGAGAAGGAGTTGCCAAATCGCTGAGAGACATCGCTTGATTATAAGAGTCAACATTAGGGAGAAAAAATAACCCTCTATGCATTCTAGATCAGAACCAGGCAAATACACAACATTGATCACTCAGAGTCTGAAATAATTGGGTTTGTATACCATTAGGGGCGGCATCGATGGCTGCAGAACATTTCAAAAATAATTGCTTACACCTTTTTGTGATTCGTATAATCCTTCAATGGCAGACTCAGGTTCATATTCTACCTTCCGGGCTTGCGCTTGCGCATTAAGCATTTGTAATTTTTTACTCATGTGTAGTCTTTATAGTTCAGCTTTCTATTCCTCTACATCAAGTTTTTTCTGCTTTTCAAATTCGCCAAATTTGTACTCAGGGGCTGGAGCAGCCTCTTCAGTATCTAAATCATGTGACCTTTCTTAGAAAGGTTAACATATTTGAAACATAAGATGAGTTCTTGTTCGGCTCCCAAACCCTCAGTATTTTCAGTCCTTTGATAACAATCTACAAGGCGCTGAAACGCAACATTCAAATCTTCTCTGAGAGACTTCAATCTAACTTCTGTATATTTCTCTACACCTAGGAGAAAACTCTGAAGGGATATTACCAGCCTTATATTAACTGACTTCGGATTTAAATAGCTTGTTTGATATCCTATTCTGAACCCTTTTCAATAAGTGTTTTCCTTCTAGTACCCATTCCTCCACTAGCAGGGTCAGAGACCCGTTCAGAGCTACATTATATATTTTTCGTATTTGACTGGACAGTTTCTAAGCCTGTGCGCTATACACTGTACAATGAGTCAGAGTCTAGCTAACAGATACATGATTTAAACAGCAAAACAATCCCATTTCTACCATTCTAACAACAAAACCGCCACGTACGACCACCAGTTTATGAAACAAAGGTAAAGGAACCTCATTAAAGCAGTCTATACCCTTTGCAACTGCTTTTGCTCAGAAAAATCTTACCTAGCAATATTGAAGATGTCACGGACGGTCAACTGTTAACCTATTATATATCGTACTAGGCAGATTATACTGAAAAAATTAAACCTTTATAACTGCAATATTCGACAAAATGTCGCAGTCACTCACATGGAGAAACGTCTGAAAATCGTCCTTGAAATAACCAAAAATTAAAAGTACTTTTAACTTCAGTTGGATTCTTTTCACTTCCGTTCAATTTCACAGTCGCAATTTTGATTTTACCTTTAGAAGTTGAAAGTTCGTAAATTCCATACTTGTCCAGTCTTTTCCACAAAAAAAACCGATAGGTAGAATTTTTGGCAGCCACGTACGCTTTCTAGCTGGCATTGTTGGTGTCATTCCATCTTAGGGACGTTTTCAGAGCTGTGAAACACTGGTACGGCAATAACAGGGCTGTGATACGCTGATGTGGCAGTTGAAGTTGTTGCGATGTAGCGGGTTTTCCTGTGGAAACCAGGCTGTGAGCAGTGCCAGTGCTATTCGCGTCATGGCAACACAGCGATGTTTCTTGTGGAAACGGCTTGCGATGCAGCACGTCGCATGCGTGGGTCCGGCGAAAAAGTGACGTCAACTTGGGCCGCATAAGGGCCGTTATCTGGGATATTTCTGTGACCACTGTTTGTTAGACAGGACGACCTAAATGCGTAATGGTTTCACTTTCAACGTAATAAAACTTGGATGTCACGGACAGTTTTGTTTACAGATTTATAACGTCATAATTTATCTTGTTCAATCTGTGAAACTGCAATTACAAGAAAACAATGAATAATAATAAAATTAAAGAACTATAGCCGTTTTCACGAAAATAAACAGACAATAGATTAATCATTGTTCATCGTTGTTCGTGGCGATTTTGGTAAGTAAAATACACAGAATCATATATTTTGATTAACTCCTTGCAATTCAAGGGCCTAACAAAATTTTACTCTAATTAGAAAATATTATCATCTGAGTTGAATAATATCTTATCATATAAAAATTATCTTTCCCATTGTGGCCAAATTTAAATTCTATCAACAAATGCCCTGACTTTTACATTGATCGAATCTGACTGAAGAGTACGGGCGTTCACTCCTTTTATATGGAACAAATAACGTGTGAACGCGGTCAAATAAGAAGCAAGTGATAACATTATGTCTGGAGCAGGACATGCCACCAAAAATACTATTTTATCTTGTGAAAGGAATTCTAGAAAGCACCGAAATGTCCCTGACAAACAGCGAACTGCATGACATTTGTGAAATCAGGCAACATTAGATTTGAAATATATCACTTGAGAATACATTCTTTGCGATGTCCCTGAAAATGGACAGTTGACTAATTATTAATCTGACTAATGGAATGAAGCTTGCATAAATTTCCTTGCTAAAAGATGACATAATGTATCTGCACATCCACTTTTATTTCCAAAACCTCTAAAGACATATATACGCTCAATATTTAACGTTTCTGTCATTATGAATGCGAATAGTCTTGGATGTGCTCTGTCGTAACAACAGCTTTAGGGGAACTATACTTTGGTAGAATATCTGGTTATTGTTTCATGTGAATTCATAGGAAGAGGCTCGAAAAAGCAAATATCTTTCAACATTCAGAAGGTCTCTGATATTTTTCTACTTTGTTTTATGAAGATAGATCAGCCTCACAAGCTAGGATCACTTACAAAGTTAGTAAACAATAATCATATAATAACAGAAGTGTCATCTGAGTGTATTTTCTGTCAAAATTGAATACCGAGATATGTTTATTTACGGTTTTAAATTTTGAGACTTTCAAGCCTTATACAATTTAAAATGGTCAAAAATATTTTTATTTGACAAAGACGAGTTTTTGACGACAAAATATTAGCGCTTCGGGCACTGTCAGTCTGATAAGCAAAAACTAGTTAGCTGTAGGACGAGTTTTTACAAAGTAGAAAATTTTCAGTGCACTTCGATATCTTTTATTTAATGGTTATTTTGTAATATAACAATAATTTGACAAAATAAGAATCAAGCGCATGGGACCAGATAACAGAATAGAAGAACCACACTGACTTTTCGAGGAATCCTCTACATCCCACTTCATACACCACGCTCGCCAACCCGCTGCCTCGCATGCTGATGTTAGCTCTTCCTATTTTGGTTTGCTTTTTCTTATTCGCCATTTCAACATTTTCTTCCCAGGGCACTGTCAACTTTATCATAATCGCATGTCGCGTTTTTGGTGAGCACATGATGATGTCAGGCCTCAAGGTTGTTTGTGTGATTTGGGAACTGCAGTTTTTCCGAAGGTCTACCCGTAACTGCCAGTATGTTGCTGTTGCTAAGACACCGATCACTCCGCCAGTTCTCTTCTTCCCTTGTCCTGGTTTAAACAATTTGATGAATGTCAGTGCCTTTGGTTTTGTATGACGCAAGTTTGATATGACTGGCTCCAGTCAATTCCAACTCTCAAAGATATTTATGGGTGGTATGTATAATAATAGATGATTCCTTAAGCATTTAAAGCATTTTTGGTGGTTCTGGGTCGGAACTGAAGGGTTGCCTTGAAAAGCGCAATCGACTTTTTCCATACCAAGAGACCCACAACCTGCTGTGTTATGGAATGATGTGACTGGATTTATGTTGAAATCTTTATTTACATCTAAGCCATCTTGGTTATTACGTCACATGGTCACATGACCAGATAGAACATATTCAATAAACAATACCCAAGGCTGGATAGTTGTAACACTATAAATAATATTCCATCTCCTTTTCTTAAACAAAAAAAGCATTAGATACAGCTTTACTGAAACAATACACGACTTTATTTTATGCGAAGAATACTTACTAAACTTTCAATACTTTTTAAGCATTTACTGGTTTGAATTTTACACAAAAAATATTTTCCGCTGAGAGTAAATGAGTACGAAAATGACTGAAATGTTGCTTAATGTTTGCTTCTTGTGAAACAAACATTAAAGTACATTTCTGTTAAAAGATAAAAAACATAATAGTAGAAAGAACATTAAGAAGCATAGGCATGGGAAAATACTTTACTCAATTCTGACTCATCTCCTTTTTTCACTTCCGGTGTCGGTTGTGTGACGAGTCTATTAAGCGAGCGACAACAGATAAAACAATGTATACAATATGAACTAACTTGTTTTAAAACACCATATTAGCAAAAAAATAAATAAATAAACAAAATACCTATATGCTAAGAGAATTATTTGCGCAAGTGATTAACATCCAACTTTATTTTCCACAGTCCATTCGGTAGTTCAAAATTTGTTTACCAGTTGAACTTATCGGGTCTGTTAGACTTCTATTCGCGTATGAGATAGGTCTAAATTCACCTGTAGTTGGCTCTTTTTGCAGAAGAACTGCACCTGTCCCAAATCATGAGCTGTCAGCCTTGATTCTTGTCTTGGATTTGACACTGTGTGTCTTCAGATTGTTTGGAGAACTGAGTTCTTCTTTGATTTTCTCCAGAGCTATTTGTTGTTGCTTACCCCATGACCAATCATTTTCCTTTTTGAGGAGTTCAATGGCTGTGTCATGCTGGCGACATCTGAGATGAACTTACCTAACTGGTTTGCCATACCTAAAAAACGACGTAGCTCTGTTATACAGGCATGTGTGTGATAGCCTTTATCTTGCTGTCATCTGGCAAAATACCACTGGGACCAATTTTATGCCCTACAAAACTTACCTCTGTGTTGAGGAATTCACACTTGCTTGGGTTTAGAGTGATTCCGGCATTTTGTAACTTCTCCAAAACCGGAAATAGGGCTTGTTGGTGTGACGCAATGTCTTTGCTGTCCACCAATATACCGTCAATTTAAATATTGACATATAGTTGTTGTCCCACAATATCGTGTATAACCTCCTAGAATACCTCTGACCCACTCGAAATACCAAATGGAACACGTAAAAAGCAATATCTTCCAAATGTTTTGCTGTCCTGTAACTTAACCAGTGTTGATTCAACTGTGGGAAATTGATATCTGAGACGTATTACGTACTTGTTTAGCTGAGTTAAATCGACGCAAATGCGTCATCTAACATCATGTCATATATCGCTGTTTTAACCTTGAGCAACAATGGATGAGCAACACTTCTTGGTGCGCATCCGGTTCGATTTGTATTTTGTACTCGAAATCTTTTATCATCCCTAATCCTGAAAATAATTTTGGAAACTTTTCCAGGACATTTTGTTCAAAATCGGATGAAGTTATTGTACTCGCAATGCTAACAAGTTGCAATTTACTGATTTCAGGTTTGTCCAGTAAGGGTGTGGCCAAATTTTTGACGATATAAAAATTTTCTGAACAAGCCTTGTTGGATTTAGTGACACATCGCGCATTGAACCGACCAAGCACTTGTAAGGGCTCAGAATTTGCACCTATCAGAACCTTTTCTGGGGGTTCAAGGGGAACCTGTTTAGCTACTCGATTGTATAAATCAAAACAATGAAAACTGCTCTCCACTGCCCTGTACATGAAATGGAACTGGGTCGATGTCCTGAAAGTGGTCTTCATTCCTTACTTCGTGAATGCGTTTCTGTTGCTTGGTTCTGCAGACAATAGCCCTGTGCCCCTTTTTCTTGCAGAAGCTGCACGTAGAATATTTCGCGAGACAATCTTGTTTGGAATGTTTGTTTTACTACACCTGTGGCATGGCGGTTGTTGTTGTTGTTGGCGTCTTGGCGCTGCATGCGATTGGTGATTGGTTTTACTGGTTTTTGTGTCTTTTAGTCCCTGTGGAATGGTTGTTTGCGTACCATATTGGCTTGAGCGGGATTGAATTTGTTTAAGTGCGCAGACTGTCTTTGTTCGTGTTCGTGCCTTAATTGTCCATGGCGTCTTGAAGTTTTAGATCTTTCTCACTCTGCAACTGTTCTGATAACTTTTTGTCTCTGATTCCAGCAACAATGTGGTCACGTAACAGTTCTTCTTTCATGGTGCCATAATTGCATTTTTCTATCTTGATCCACAAGTCTTTTATGAAGTTGTCTACCGTTTCATCAATGCCTTGAAAACGATTACTAAATTTGACACGTTCAAACACCAGGTTTTTCTTCCCACTGAAGTGGGATGAAAATCTGTTTTTCACTGTCTGGTACGATTTCATCTCATTGGATAACAAAAAACCAGTTAAAATGTTTTCCGCTTCGATACCCATGCAGTACACTAGGGTGTTTACTTTTTCTTCATCATCAGTCATTTTGGCAGTAGCTAGATACCGCTCAAAGCGAGTATGCCATCGGCCCCGCTCCTCCGGCTTCTTGAAATTGAACGTTTGAGGGGCGGGAATTGCGTTTGTTGCCATTTCTTTTGTTTGTGGCGTTGAGTGCACTAAATGTGCAAGTGAGCTGAATCACTGGTCCTACATATCTCTTTCAGCGTGGTCACCGCTGCCACCATGTTGTGTTATGGAATGAAATGACTGGATTTATGTTGAAATCTTTTTTTTACATCCAAGCCATCTTCGTTATTACGTCACATGGTCACATGACCAGATAGAACATATTCAGTAAACAATACCCAAGGCTGGATAGTTGTAACACTATCAATAATATTACACCCGCCCCCCCCCCAAAAAAAAATAATATTTATATGAAATGAATATTTTAATCTTCTGTCTGTAAACTTTTATAATATTTTAATATTTTAATCTTCTGTCTGTAAACTTGGATACTCAACAAAACCTTTTGGGGTTGTGTTTTTATCATTTCAAGAAGTGTGAAAAGGCAATATTTAATTGAATTTTTATTCTGAAATAATGAGTTGTCAATTTACAAAATTAAATGGGTCCTAAAAACTATCCCTTTACCCTATTTTTTAAAAATGCCTGATTCTGCATTAAAAAAAATTGGGTCATTTGATGAACTTAAAGCTGAATGACAATAATGCTATATCATCGAGGTAATGAGAAAGCGACAATTTTAGACAATCTTCTGGGGTATCCGGAAGTTTATCGTTGGCTTTTCGAAACGAGGCTGGGGGTTTCCTGCAAGAAGTAACATATTTTTAATTTTTGAATTGGAAAGGATAATAGAGTGGTAGTCATACGTTGTAATAGGTATATATATGTGTGTATTTAAGCGTCATCAAAGGAGTGTCGTGTTTTGCGTTTTATACAGCTTTCATCCGTTTCTCTGTTTTTCGTTGCTTTTCCGGGTTGGTTTCGAGTAGTTCCAGATTACTCTTGCTCCTTTTCTAGCAAGAGACTTATGCAAATTGAGATCATTGATCTCAGTTTTGCCAATCTCGGCGCACGACTGGGGCCATTGGCGTTATTTTAAAAAGGGTGTGTCACATAAATGGTCCAGTTATAAAGTATGGCGCACAATAAGCCAATTCACACTTTGACTTTTGCCGAAAAGTTTTTGCGTTTCGGCTGAATTTAGTTGAGGTAAGGATGTAAAGAAATGATCGAAAAAAAACGGCAAAAATAAACAAAATTCCGTTATGCCAGAAACATATTCACATGTTGGTTATTAAAACGACTGAATAATATGTAAAATAATTTTTAAAAGATCACATGATGACTTTATAAATTTGAAAGTGTCCATGTTGAACGAAAATTAGAATTTTGATGTTTTTCCTTATCATGTCTTTATAATTTATCTAAAAAAATTTCCAGTCGAAGCAACACCTCCACCAGAAAGACCCGAAAGTGCGAATTGGCTTATTGATGGCAAATAACAATTTTGTGCTGAGAAAAATAGATGTTTTCTTGAGATCCGGGTATCGAATCCCCCATTATCGCTCACAGCAACAATGAATCTGCAGTTCTAAAACCACTCTTTAGTCAGGCTTGGTAGTTTGGCCGAGGTCACAAATAATGCGCCAGGGTACTTCTCAGTGTGCCGTTTAAGAAAAAGCCTACCAGTCCGAACATCGGTGTCCTGGAACGTGCGCCGAAAGATCCATATTCTGGAAAATTGATATCAATGGCCATTTCTATTACAGGAACTGTGGTCCTTTCTGACCTAGGAAGACAGAAAGGGTCCACTGATACTAGGTTTCGAGTTACTCGTAGCTCCCAAGAAGCGGCTCGCTGCATACTTGGTTTCGTCGTACCTCTTCCATTTTTCGCTATATAACAATATACAGGATTCCCGCTGTCCTAGAACATCCTCGAATTTGTAAGACTCCCGGAAAGTCCTGGAATTTTTTTTAGCTCCTAGTCAGCTCTGGCTTATATTACATCGTATATATCTCTGTCAGAGCTACAAAGCCTTCCATTGTTCCACTAATAGGGGTCAACTTCATATGTTCTGTGGCACGAACCCTGCATACCAGTCCCTGTTATTCAAACATTAACAGAAAGTTCATGCCCAACATATCGTTTTTTTTTTTTTGTTTTTTTTTTGTTTGTTTGTTTTTTTTTTTTTTTAAAACAGGCACAATTTTTAATGGGCTGTACATCTTTTATTTCTTTATTAAAATGCAGAAAAATCAGCTTCCACACTCGCTTGTCAAATTTTGTTTACATTCCGGTCTTTAAATGTCATGTAACCAAAGTCATACGTTAATTACAGTCATTAAATTATGATAAGGAAGACACGACAAAACAAACACACGGCAACCCAGGGCAGACATCATGTCACCGCGTGGCTAGCGTTATCACCTGCAACTCGCAATTTCTTTATTTTAACCACGTACATATTTTTGGCCAGGTGTTAAGCTTGTCACGCCGCGATGCCTAATTACCGTGGAGATAAGTAATGAGATATGGACAGTATTTGACAATCTCTTTGTCAAAAAGTGATTTTGACGTGACAGATTAAACGTAGTAATATCCCCCGTGAAAAACTCTACAACTCTGTTAACTATACACCAAAACCATTGAATTGTTATTTCAGAAGGCATGGTGGTTAAAAGTTCTGGGTGTACAGAATAAAATTATGCTTAATTCAGAATTATTCTGTATCTGTCGATTATTGGAGTATTATGCATTATACAGATATTCCATAACCAATTGACTTTGGTCTCATGGCATTTAAGGCCCGAAACGTAAACAAGCATTTTGGCAACTTAGTGCGATAGCTAACTTTTCTGCACACTAAACGAAGAAATAAAAGATATGCAGTCCATTAAAAATGTGCTCTTTACAAAAAGGGTATGTTGTGCATGAACTTCGAGTAAATTTTTCAGTAATAGGAACTGGTATGCAGGATTCGTGCCTCAGAACCCGTGAAGTTGACCGCTATTAGCAGTGGAACGCTTCGTATCTCAGCTCTGACAGAGAGACATACGAAATTATTTAAAGAAGAGCAGGCAAGATCCATTTTCGAGTATACGTATTTATTTATTTTATTATCTATTTATTTATTTTTTTTAAGTTTTATTAGTCCCCTGCCGCCGCGTAGCGCGAAGCGGGAGACTGTAGGATTCGGGTCTGTCCATCCGTCGACACTTTTTTTCGGAGCTGTATCTCCCTAACCACTGAAGCGATTCAATTGTTCTTTTGCACATGCAAAGACTATATAGTGGACCTGTGGCAACGAGGGGTTATTTTGAGATTTTCGCAAAAATTGGGAAAATTTTAAAAAATTCAATACAATTGACCTATCAATGGGTGTTTGTCGGCGCCATATCTCCGTAACCATTGAAGCGATTCAATTGTTCTCTTGCACATGCAACGACTATATAGTGGACCTGTGCGACGAGAGGTTATTTTGAGATTTTGAAAAAATTGGGAAAAAATGGGAAAACTTTGAAATTACGGCACAATTGACCTATTCAATAGGTGTTTGTCGTATTGAAATCCTGTGATTGCACGCCTGCAGGGGACTTAGTCGGTGTTACTGACATACTTGTTTATTTATAATCTGAATACTCCATACTCAAGAATAATTTAGTGATCAAAACTATGAAAAAATACCAAATTTAGTCTGAACACTTGGTACTCCAGAACGAGTTCATTTTGCTCGATCGTATGTACTCTTATTGGACCTGGTTATTGTGAACAACCCTATGCAAATAGCCGCGATCAATCAGCATATAAATTGCAGTTGAAACGTATCACAGTTTACGACCAGTTTATTAGTTGCAGTTTAACAATCGCTGCATTTGTAATGATGTTTTTGATGAACGTAACCAAAGAATGCTATTATTTGTTATCAACGTTACCAATCGAATAACTGCATGTACGTTGCAGCGATGCAGACCTTTCCCAATCACTGAGAAGTAACGACAGAAAGAATAAAAAAGAGTTCAGTAAAATCGCCGACCGCAATAGTCCATGAGGATGGGGGGGGGGGGGGGGGGTAGTCTTACGGGAGGAGTTGTCCCGGGGAGTATAGGGGTGGAGGCGGTAGTTCCGGGAAGAAAATTGTTGAGCGGGGGGGGGGGGGGGTGTAGAGAGGAGTTGTCCCGCGCAGAATTGCTCTGTTTCCCATTGGAACTATCGCCTGGTGGAGCAGTTAGCCAGTATATTATTCCCTTGCGACATTTGATTACAGAGCTAATCAGCAGAAACACATCACAGGGCATACATATCTGTGCGCATCTACAAAATATCGGTTTAATTTACTGGTCTGAGATATTGATGCGCATCGCGCTACGACTTTTCGGCGCAATGCAGAAATCCTTTGCAAGATGGTAGATTTTATCAAACTGACTCGAGAAAACCATGGCAATATGGCGGCCCAAGTTGGTCCACCGTGGCTTAGAATTGTTGCTAATATAAGTAAGCAAATTTTTTTTAAATTTGTGTCTATTTTTAGGCTAACGCGAAATTTCAAGATGAAGCTGTATTCGTTGAGTGTATTATTCAAAGGCTCTGATGGTAAAGTCAAGAAGCTGGCCGCTGCTTATGAACTCACTTCATTTGGTTACTTTCAAAAGAAAAGGTTCGTGGCCTTAGGATTTTAATAACGACTCGTTTGGATCGATTTTGGAAGTGAGTAGAAATATGCTGTTGTGTATGGCATGATGTGAATTAGCTTGTGTGACCTTTATGTGACAGAATATACGTTTGTATTATTCTAAGGAGCCGGAAAGCTCGATAAACGCGGTGCTTATGTGTTTATATGTAACTATAGATATGTGCATAATTTTAGTAAAAAGATCCCTTTTTGTGAATATAAAACGCCGCGTCGCAAAATGGACAATATGCAGTTATAGGTCTTTCGCGGGTCACGTCATAGTCAGGATGCCGCCAAATGGGTCGATATTTTCTGTTAAGTGGTGATATACTTGAAAACAACGAGCTTACTTGTGATTCACACGCAAGTTAAAGTGCTGGTACATGTTTTGCTTCCGGTTTTCAGTGTGCGGGAGTTTATGGACTTCACCAGTAAAATTATAGTTGAAAGAACAAATGTAGCGCAAAGAGCTTCCGTTAAAGAACAAGGTAAATGTGTGACTTGTGTGTGTCTGACGTAATAATGACATCATGTTATAAGCATCAATATGATATAACACTACAAAACTGTAAGGGTGGGAAAAGTGTGTAAACAATGAGGAGGTTAGTAACCATTTTTGTTACGACTTTCTTTACGTTGGCAGTAAACAAGTACACACGGTTGTCGATGATTCACTGTGTACTTCGTTGTTACTACGTCGATTTGAGCAACGTCATATAGTGTGGGGAAATTTTATTATAACATGTAAATGTGTAACAAGATACTTATGTGGCCCCGATTAAGTGATCTCATTTGGTTCCACGTGGAAGATATGATTTTAAGGAAATAGTGATAATATCCAGTGGTGGTTTGTTTACTCAGCTTAGGCAAATTCATGACGTGTGGGATAATGGCCAAGTTTATGCGTGGCCAGCGAGAGAAAGCAGGCCATATCAGATAATTTGATCATGAAAATAATCATAAAATATTTACTTTTACCGACAAATTAACTGGGCTTTAGTTGAAGAGCAGTGTCGCCTGTAGTCGATCGATGGTTTAGCCTTTGTTTACCTTTATATATTTGCGTTGGTATTTATATTTAGCTGATCTGTTATTGCAGAGTATATGTGTCATGTTTATGTAAGAAGTGACTCATTGTCCGGAGTGCTCATCTCAGACCATGAATACCCGCCCCGAGTTAGTTTTACTTTAATAAATAAGGTATGTCCATATCAGTGCAAAAATCTACTTACTTCATGCTGCTTGTGCATAGTTTTAAATAATCGAAAAATAATGTGCATATGTTTAACTTTGCTGTGACTATAAATATACGAGGTTGAAATTTCGACCAACCAAAAGTAAATAATATGAGTCGGGCAATCAACTTCTGTGCCGAGCGACTATCGATACGAAAGTTCGCGAAGTCTCAGTCTGATTTTCCTGGTAGAAATTAATCGTAAAAAGAAATCATACAGAGTCAAGCATTTGTAAATATTCAGATGCAGTTGTAAATATTTGTAGCATCAACATTAACGGAAAAGTACCTGTTTCAAGTTTAGAAAGAAAAGAGTAACAACTCTCTGGCGGAAAATTCCCCTACATTAATGCATTGTATCTATACAGGTATTAGAAGAATTTACTCAGAATTACTCGCCCTACCAGTGGCCTAACCTTGAGGAAACCCAAGTGACATTCCCAGCCTGTGGACAGTACCTGACTAAATACCAGGTTTGCATTGTAATTTATTTATCGGTATATTTATTCCAGTTTTTGGCTGAGGGTTATTGCTATAGCCATGTCCGTCTGTAAATAAGTAATTACTCTACTTTGTCCATCGTACATTGTTTCAGGGTTGAGTTTCTTCCAGTCCAAAATGTACTTCTTCCCAACAGTGGAAGAAACCCAGATAAAACCTTGAAAAAAATGTTGTTTTTTTTCGGACAAAACGGGACAAAACTAAGATCAACATTTCTATTAATAGGAGTGATTGTAAGTTTTGATCAGACCTACGTATAAAATATTGACCAGTGATATTCACAAGTTTACAACTTCATTAAGTGAAAGAATAGACATGACAGTTTGAGCCTACTGCAGATTACTTCAGTAGCGGCGAAAAAATTGTCGAAATGGCAAGACTTTGGAAATTGAAAATAGGTAAAACTCTTGTACATTGACGTCCATGTGGGGTACGTTGTTCCTCGCCTCTTTGCTATTAAGTTTTCACTCTACGGTTTTGTAACTTAACACTGTTACACAGTAGAAAGAATAAATACTTCTGTTGTCACGACAGCAGGTTTCAGTAGGACCTATAAAACATTGTCGAAGTGGGAGCGCTTCGACAATGTTCAGCGTTTCATTTCAAGTATGCACCATGCATCCTTGATTCTTTTTTTTTTTTTTTTTTTTTTGGTGTGTGTGTGTGTGGGTCTTTATGTAGAAATTCTCATTTCCTTGAATGTACAAGTTCAGTGGTAAGAAATGAAGAAATTAGAAATGGTCTTAGAGAGCGGTTTCCGGTAGCGTATTTGTCAGATCAGCAGTCTTTAAACCGTAAAAATCGCAAGATATAGACTTGACTCGAGCCCGTTCAGCCGAATTTAAGTTCGTTTAAAAAGTACCTTATCAGAATATTCTTAACCGTTTACATAAAATGACTGTGCTAAACAATATCAGTTGAGCTGCTGGTTTGTGTTTTAGAATCCGCGAGAAGCTGATGCTATGACCAGGCTGCAAGAAGATTTAGACGAAACAAAAATTATACTGGTAATGTTCAACGCTCAATGTAAAATGAGGTGCACACTCAGTAGCCAAACAAGGCTGGTGTAGCCAAATTCATGCAGGCAGTCTGTGTGAACTTATTGCGTGGAAAGGCGAAATTAAGCCATCAGGTCGTTTTATTTGTTGCTGCTGTTAATCAAGTGGAAGAACTCCCCAATTGATTTTGTTCATACGAGGGCTGAGGTGCGATCAAACGTTGATTTAATCGCTGTTGTTTTTAGTGCAGCCTTTTGCCCTGACAACTTCTTTCTTTGAGCATAGCTTTTATTTTAAATTTGAAACTACGAAACTTCCAATAATTTGCGTATTTGTATCATGATTTTTTTTGTTCAAGTCAACTGATATTACAGAAGACTGTGAGTGCATGTGAAAACTTTTGACTGCTGCAGAGTTAAACCTGGTTGTTCGTTTTTTCAGCATGATACAATTGAAAAAGTTTTAGAGCGGGGAGAAAAACTAGACGATCTGGTCGACAAGTCAGAGGAGCTGGGGATGCAGTCCAAGGCATTTTACAAAACTGTGAGTGTCGTGGTCAGATTACTGTACTACCTAATGACTATAAGTGTGTTCTGTGTCTCCTCGTGCAGCTTCGAAGCATCATTACTGTTAAAAGTATCAGACAGATGATGTGTCACGAAAGATCTATGTCGTAGGGTTTTATCATTTCCAGAAGGAACTGGCTGATCTTGTTTGGGCATTTTATTCATTAAGCAAAACATATGAAGCAGCGCTTGATCTTCAGTATTTATTTAATCAAATAAGCTTTATTTTGAGTATTTTTTTCAGAAACAATAAGTGTGAATAGGGCAGTGTTGTTAGAAGTAGCGTTGTGACTTTTTGTCTCGTGTCGTATTCATGTCCCCGTTTTTTCCTCGTAACTATAATGTGCTTGAATCAGCTTTGGAAATAGCGTATGTGACTGTCTGTGTATACTTTAGCAAATGGACCCAGCATTCTAGTGAACTGGCGTGGTGTTTCCTTTGTATCTACGTGCAAAGAGACTACCGCTCTTTTTAACGTTAAATGGTCATAGCGTTGTTCGATTGCGGCTTTTGCGATGTACACCAAGTAATTCGTAAGCAAAAAGAAATGGCTAGTTTTTTTTTTTTAATCGTGCAGTGTGATGTGTTTTTATTCGTACCTTTCATGTATTTTGTGTGTATGTTGTTTTGATTTTGCAGTCGAAAGACATGAATAAATGTTGTGTCATCTTATAGCACTGGAAGTATGCGCTCCCTGCCTTCAGTGATTAGTAAGTATCACCCGACTTTTAACAAGTTGTTCTGTGTTGAAAGCACCCGAAACGAAGCCTGGGTGGGGGGGGGGGGGAGGGGCTAAAGAACAGTGTTGTTTGATGGAAATTATCTTCAAAAAGGGAGGGGGGAGGGGGGGGGGTTCACGCAGGTAAAGCAAAATAATATTAATTTAGTGAGGAAAACGTAGAAACGTTCCATCAGGAAACAACGTGATCATATGTTCGGTGTCTAGCCCTGTTTTCTTTATACTGAAAATTTTGAGTAGCTAGAAAACTAAGACCTGCTGAATACTGAATATGAAAATTATCTATGTATATATGTTTATCTGTCTGTCTATCTATCCATGTACCTATTTGTTTAGGTATCTGTGTTTTGGCTGTCTTTCTGTGTACCTTGATTCAAACCACTGATTTTCACATTGGCCCAACAGTTTTTTACAAGTTTACGGCGTCGTTATTCTTAACTGTTGTACGCATGTTTACTGTTACCGTAATAACTACTGGCCAGTTTAGTGAGACGAATCAGCCGCTTTATGAAGTCGATGAAATTTTCATCTCCTGTGACAGAGCCGCTGAAACACATATTTGTATGTCTGTTGTTTTTTTTTTTGTAGGCTAAACAGACAAACCAGTGTAGCTGTGTCATCTTGTAATGTGGGCCAGGAAGCTGTTCTGCAACCTTCTTGTCACTTTTCTTCTACGGATAGCCATTTAATCTTGGATCCGTAACATTTATTCATGAACCTTCTTTAAATAAATAGTTATGATTGGTTGACAC
The DNA here is from genome assembly GCA_949752745.1 of Protula sp. h YS-2021. Classification (NCBI taxonomy): domain Eukaryota; kingdom Metazoa; phylum Annelida; class Polychaeta; order Sabellida; family Serpulidae; genus Protula; species Protula sp. h YS-2021. The sequence goes on along the minus strand of OX457029.1, from coordinate 45,804,283 downwards.
TGGTATGGGTCATAATAAATGCTACGAAACAGTCTGTAACATCATTGGGTATGTGTATGTGTAGTCTACAGGACACATAACCACGTTTGAACTGGAAATATCACTTGAAAACATGATTACTTTTAAAGGGGAACAATTTTGTAAATGTGAAAGTTTTCGACTTAGTTTTACTTATCTAACTTGGAAGGTAAAGTATAATTTTAATTTTGGTAGGGTCAGATATTAAAAGAGCTGTCGCGGTTTTTTATTTGCTGCGTAGAAAAAAACCCAAGCTTTTAAATTGTCATGAGTTATGGCTATTAATATAATTCGTAGGAGTACACTCGGTATATTTGTGCGTCCATATGTGCATTTTGAAAAGTTCCTTAAAAATATCAGAAAGTTAGTCGAAATTTTTCACGACCTGTTCGTAATGTAACTATCGGTGTGGTCTCGTAAGCATGGTCTCATTCTAAGGCAGTTCCCGGTACCTAAACTGGTAACGACCTTCATACCCAAGGGTTGTCCAGACCAACACGACTACTTGCAGCTGTAACTATCAGTGTGGTCTGCTAAGTATGGTCTCATTATAAGGCAGTTACCGGTAACTTAACTGGTAACGACCGTTGTGCCCAAGGGTTAGCCAGGCTTGCGGTTGAAACGTGCGGAGAAGAACTGAGCGGTTGCGTCGGTATGATGAATTCGTGTTATGAAGCACGATGTCGCTGTTCCAAGCCTGAGAACCCTTACTGATATTCCTCATTGACATATCTGTTCCCAAATACCTCCAAAAATGTTACGGAAGTTTGAAGAGGTGTGTCAAGTCTTTTGCTGGAAAGTAACAAATCTATGGTACTAAGAAAAGCCACCGAAAAGCCTCCACTGTAGTTCGTTAAATTGCATATTTCCGGTCAGCAGTGTGTTTATATCACTTTATTTGCATACTAAAATAAAGGAGTTACATAGAGTACATGCATGCATGTTTCCAGACCGTGATTCATCAAGAATACAAGTAGGAAAAATAAATTCAAAGCAAAGTGATGTAATGATAGTTAAATAAATACGACCTCTAAACATTTATAGATATAATACTGGTTACGTAAAAAAAGCTTTTAATTATATGGAAAATGAACACCCAAGGATTTTCTCTCAGTTACCGAAAGGAGAAGTCATTTGTGCGAACCATCATGCTTATCATTAACCCCCTACACCTGACACATCATCCCAACCCCAGCTCCCGGCATCCTCAATTGCAATTGAGTGGCACTCAAACATACAGTCGCCCAATTTTCATAGCTTTGTAAATTGAAGTTTGAAAAATGCATTTTAATGAATCCTAGGTACTCGCGAGCTGTGTGCGTGTGTGTGTTTGTGTGAATCAGTTTGCAGGCAGTTTAATTCGATCGGCAGTTGTATAGTGTACGCGTCTGTCAAAGCTAAAGATATGGTGAGAGGAGATATCAATGCAATCTCTTAACAATATAGCACGGAGTGAAACAATACCGGCCCTTATCTAAGTCAATCTTGCCTTGAGCAAAGTGTTACTTTGTTGTCCCGTCACCTTGTATATACTTGTCAGTGTGACCTAGCCCTGTATTTGATCGTGAACAGTATTGAGTTTCAGTTGTTGTTTTTTTTTTCAATTTCAAATACAGTTGTGTTTATGAGTACTGCAAATTTAAAGCGATGTACTCTGTGCTTGTTCCCACTCAGTTATTTAAGTTGTGGGTGATGTTTATTTGTGTTTTTTTTTTTTATAATTTAGCTTTTCACCTTAGTGCTTTTGAAAAAAAAACTATAAGAGTGCTATTTGTGAGGATGGTACTGTAGTACAGTTGTTACTTTTAACCAGTTGGAATTCGTTTGTTGCGAGCAAATTCTTTGAATCAGCTATATGTAGATTTGACAGGCTGTGACTATAATAAGGCTGTCTATTGCTGGCCTGAAAATGCCAGGCTATCAGTAAATAGGTTAACTCAGTCAGGCCCGCAGCAGATGACCTTTGAAAGGTCAGGCTATCTATAGATAGCGTGGGTTTTGGGCTTGAAAATTATAGAGCTAGCCTGAAATGCTTTGACTCGCGTTTTCACTACCGTTAGAAATAGTCTGGTTATAGTCATGGTCTGTAACATGTCTCAGTTTCCAACGATATTGTTTGAAATCTGTCGTTAAAAGACGTCCGCTATTACAAGTTCTGTATCTACTCATGATAAAAACATAAGGGAACCTTGAAGTACTGCCAGAAATGAAAAATATTCTTCGTACAGTTAATTTCCTTCTTGCGTCACGATGAATGTGTAAGCACCATTAAATGTGCTTCAAAAAGGCCTCGTGTATTCCAGGCCTAAGGGAATTGGAAACAAGTTTGTAGGAAATAATAGTCGAGCTTAAAGGCACCCTTACCAGTGTCCCTACCAGTGTCCTTACCAGTGTCCTTAACGGATACACACTTGTTGTTTACAATTTCCACCAATCTTTGATACTGATTCCGTGAACTGTCCTAATTTTAAGATGCTTATAGTTTTCTGGAGAACTGGTCGCCGCGTCAAAGGAAATCTGAAGCTCCTGACCAGCTTTCTTCTTTGACCACAACACCGCGACTCACTAATATAACATATCATCACGTGTAAAATTGCTGAAATTTCATGATCTCATAAAGACCACCATAGTAACACTAAAACAGATCATGAAGAAAGCAAACGGCAGGATTTATTCCAAATATAGCCAGCGTAGCGAGACCACTTGTACTGACTGATTCAAATACACTCTGTCATTCTGCTCAGTTTATTTAATACACACATCTTGAAACAGAAAAAGCAGCAGTTTAAGCCACAACGGGATACTCGGAACCAACGAATTAATTATATATCTTTAGTTGCTAGAATGGTGCTTTTATGACTCGTAATGATGGTATGTTGGACTTGAGCCATATACCCCGTGCCGTTGACCCAGTATCCTTATATGTACAGAAGTGTATTAAATAGCTTTAAAAAAAAAAACAGATGGGTATGTACATATGCGGGTTATAACGAAGAGTTGCAGGGAAAACATACAAGTTTTATGGTTGACTGTAGTTGTTACCTGCTAACAGATGCTCAGTTTGTCAGTGATAAATATGCACACCTGCCGGCCAAAGCTGAGACCAAGACAAACTAGATGACTCGATGAAAAGGTGGGCAATGAGTGTTGTGTATGCTTTGAAACTGGGTCTTAAGGTAGTTTTCGGGAGCAAGTGGAGTTGTTACCGATGACAGATAGTGGGTCCTTTTTTGGATTTTTTTATGTTTTTTTTTTTTTTTTTTTTTTTTGGTCTTTTGTCTTCTTTCTTGAATTCAGTTTAGGTATTGAATGCATAATCTGTGGTAACGAACAATTCACCCGGTCGCTGTTACTCTTTGCTGCTGATTTGGAGAGATCTCTTTGTGTTACGAAACAAAACATATATAGAGATCCTGCCCAAGGACCCCCCTCCCCCCCGCCCCTCTACATTCCCACCCACTACAGCCACCGACACCGCCAGCACTTACCTATCCCAGTCCCGCAGTGAGTAAGATGTGTCTTTTGTGGTATACTGTATGTGATCAACAGTTCAAGCCCCCTTCCTCCCCCCCCCCCCCCCGCACCCCTCACCTTAAGTATCGGTCGTCCACCCGTGTAAGTGGATTTAGTAGGTTCCAGTATTGTAACATATATGTTCGAATGGTAACTGTGTAAGTGTCAAAAATAAACTTGTACGAAATACAAGTAATAAATAAAAATATCAGAAAAATAACCTTCAAGTCTTTTAAACTACATTTTTGTCCAAAAGCTGTTAATAACGAGTTGTATTGACGAAAAAGACATGTTTGCAATCACTACTTGCATGAGTGGTGAAGGTTTGGTTGTTTCAGCGGGGCGGAGGGCGGGGGGGGGGGCGGTGATAGAACAGCTGCGTTCTTAGATATTTCCCAAGCAATAAGTATTGCAATTATAAGTGAAATTGTACAAATATAACATGGCAAGATACCTGTCTACATACTCACGCTATACACAAGCGCAAATATGCATTTGAAATCTCCATACCTATGCAGATATATATATCAGCGCCAACTAGAGCGCAATTGGTCCAAAATATAATATCAAAATGTTATATAAACGAAGTCTGGTCCAGAAATTTGGGCCCATCTCAGCTCTAGTTGGTGCTGATGTCAATCAAATTTATACAAGACATAATAATGCTGATTATTAAACTAAAAACAGTTCACTGCTACAGTATATAGAGAACTTTTATTTTTCAATCAAGTTTCTGTAAAAAAATATGTTTAG